>CM076575.1:316993352-317213320 GCA_034641835.2 Pinus albicaulis
TTTCTTCTCTCCCCTCTAACATAGCCATTTTTGTTGATAGAGAAAAGTTAGCTACATTAGCAGAAAATATGAAGGAAGAATTGTCTGTTGAGAAACGAATTATAGCTCTTGAAAATAAGAAATCTCAAGAAGATAGGAAATCCAAGAAAGTCTCTTTCAAAGATGAATCAAAGAAAAAACCAGAAAAATACCCTTTTGATGTAGAAGGTCTCCAAAAGGTACTAAAAACCATGACAAATGAAATGGTTGACAAAAAACAAGTTGTTGAAAGTTCCAGTAGTAAGAATACATTCAGGACTTTCAAGAAAAATCAATCTTCTAATTCTCAACTGCCCAATATCATATCTAATGTTGAGTCTCATCAAGACATAGATGAGGAGCAAACATAAGAAGAAGAAGCAGAAGTTGAGGAAGAAGTAGAACTAAATGACATGTGGGATTTCATTTTACTAAATGAGGAATATGAAGCTTTAACCGTTAGTACAAGAAGAAAGAATGTCACCGATGCAGCACAACCTACTCCAAAACAGAATAATTAAATTCCCGCTAAAGATAAAACAGTAAGCAAGAAGTCTACATCCAAGGCTACATAGACTAACCTTGCTCCTTCAGATCTTCAATCTACATCAAAGACAATGGTAGTCTCTGACACCATTGAATATAATATACTAGAAGATATGAAAAATATAAGGGATAATGTCTCAATCCATGAACTTACTAGACTCAAGCAGCAAAAAAATATTTTACTTAGAGAATTGAACACATTTCTTGCTTCATCCCTACATGCTCCAGTAATAGTTCAAGCTGCTAATAGTATGGAAAAACCACCTACCTCTTCAACTCAAATGGATGCTACATATCTTATTATGATAGGTGATAGATCCATCTCTCATACTCCCCCATTTCTCTTGACCTATGACATCTTTAATAGGAATGTCCATAATTGTTTAATTGATTCAGGGGCTTCCTCTAATATCATGCCAAACTCGTTATGTGCTAAATTGAACATAACTCCTCAAAATTATCCTTTTCATATATTACAACTCAGTAGGAGAAAAGTAGAGGTTGTAGGAGAAATAAATTTTGCTTCCATTAGATTCTCATCAAACCCTAAGGTTTCCTAGATAATTGATATCTTAGTAGTCGATATTCCCGAATTCTATGGTTTAGTGTTGAGCAGAGACTGGTCTGAGAAAATTCATGCATATTTCACAACAGACTGGTCACACATGTGGTTGCCTTACTATCGAAAGCCAAACCAAATTCGAGTAGACCGTGAGAAATTCATGAAGCATACAGTTACTAACCTTGAAGGAACCAATGAGCCAGTAGAATTCAATAATAATATTATTTGAAATTATTCGACAGAATAATTTCTTGGAAATTTTAATGCATAATGATCACCCTTATTTGATAATGTTGTTATCTCTCAGATTGAAAATTTTTCCCAAACAAAAGCTTCCAAACGTAAAAATTTTGTAGATAAACCCTTAGTTAATTCTTTATTTTAGACTCTTTATTTCAATGGTTGTAAATCAAAAGATGGCGCAGGAGCTGGCTATATTTTGATAAGTCCTAAAGAATAAAAAACCATGCTAGTCTGCAAATTAGAAGTCGAATGCACAAAAAATACAACAGAATATGAAGCACCTACACAAGGTTTGTATAAAGCAATCAACCTTGGTATTAAATATCTGCAAGTTTATATAGATTCAGAGATCATTATTAAACAAGTGAGAAATACTATTCATTGTAACTCTAGAAATCTCAAACATTATCAATCATTAGTCCAGAATTTGACTTCTCATTTCTTAGCTTTTAACATTTCCTCTGTGCCTAGAATACAAAATGCTAGTGCAGATTTATAGGCCAATGTAGCATCAAGATTAATTCCATCTCAAGGATCTAGTACCGATAGGTTTTCTATTGAATTAATTTTTAGACCATCTATTCCTGATAATTTTACTAATTGGAGAGTTTTTAATCATGATTCTGAAATCATAGACTTTCTGGCATCAGAAGGATCTTATGATGATCAAATTTTAGATGAACATGAACATGATACTGAGATAAATAAAGAACAATATAAAATTCCAATACCAAAGTCTTTTTTCAAACTTGAAGAATTTTATGATTTGAAAGATAGGTTCAAGAAGGTTACTAATTCTAAAAATCAAAGTTCAACTTTAAGATTTGAGCTAGTAAATATTGGAACTGATGATAAACCACAAAATGTCAACTTAGGTCTTGGTTTATCTTATGAAGATAGAATATCATTTGTTAAGTTATTAAAGACCTACAAAAGTGTTTTTTCTTGGTATTATACTAATCTAAAAACAGTTGACACTTTTTTTATTTAACATACAATTCCTATGATTTCAGATGAGAAGCCAATACAACTTAAGTTGAGGAAAATTCATCATAATATTGAAAGTCAAATTAAAATAGAGTTGAATAAGTTTCTCAAAGCTTAGATCATGTTTCCAGTTAGACAATCAAAATGTGTATCAAATTTAGTTCATGTGAGAAAGAAAAATGGCGACATTAGGATTTGCATAGATTTTAGAAATCTAAATAAAGCATGTAAGAAGGACAATTTTCCATCACCAACCATGGAACAAGTACTGCAAAATATAGTTTGTTCTAAACCTATGTCTTTTCTAGATGGGTTTTCAGGATATAACCAAATCCTCGTACACCCAGATGATAGATTAAAGACCACATTTAGGACTAAGTGGGGAATGTATTCCTATCAAAAGATGCCATTTGGGTTAATCAATGCAGGTGCCACTTTCCAAAAATCCACGGACACAAATTTTAAAGGAATCATTAATAAATCAGTGGTTATTTACCTACATGAAATTAGAGTCTTTTCTAGACAAATAACCAATCATGTAAATGACCTAAAGCAAGTATTTGAACGATGTAAAAAGTATGGAATCTCACTTAACCTAAAGAAGTCCTATTTTCCTTAGATG
Organism: Pinus albicaulis; assembly: GCA_034641835.2. Classification (NCBI taxonomy): domain Eukaryota; kingdom Viridiplantae; phylum Streptophyta; class Pinopsida; order Pinales; family Pinaceae; genus Pinus; species Pinus albicaulis. The sequence continues at coordinate 316,996,331 of CM076575.1, forward strand.
ACGGAAAACTTTTAGAATTCATTGTGTCTAAAAAAAGTATCTATATTGATCCTGAAAGATTAGAAGAAATTAAAAGAATCCCTTTTCCTCATAATAAGAAGACCATGTAGTCATTCCTAGGACAAATAGTCTTTGTAAAGAGATTTTTCCCTGACTTCTCGCAGATAATTTTACCTTTACAATTAATGATTAAGAAAAAATCATTTTTCAAATGGGGATATAATGCGAGAGAAGCATTCGATTTAATAAAACAATCCATTATCAATCCTCCATTCTTGACAACTCCTAATTTTCTTAATCCTTTTACTTTATATACATTCTCCTCAGATACATCTTATGCTGCAGTTCTAACACAGATCAATGACCAGAAAATTGAAGCACCAATATCATTTTTCAGTTCCAATTTGTAAGGTGCAGAATTGAACTATTCATCTGTTGGGAAATAATAATTTGTTTTATTCAAAGATATAAAGCACTATAGGCCATTTCTCCTCAAAACTCATACCAAAATAATAGCTCCATTTTCTTTAGTAAGGTAATTATTGATGCAAAGAGAACTAGGAGAGAAAAGGGCTAACTGGGTTACTGCTTTACAAGAATATGATGTAGAAATTAGACCTTCTAAAATTATTAGAGGTCAAGGTTTTTGTAGAATTATAACAGGAGCATCTCACTTATCATTAGAAGAAGATTCAGGTAATGATGTACAAGTGTTAGAGGTAAGCCTCAACGATAATCAGTCTCAAGCCCCCACATAGCTCAGTTATAAAATAAAGCATCGTTTAAGATTGAAAGCTAAGAAATATGAAATGGTCAATGATGTGTTGTTTAGAAGGAACTTTGATCTTGTGTTACTATGATGCTTGGAGAAAACTAAAGCAAGAAAAGTCTTGTAGGAACTCCATGATGGGCCAGTTGGAGGACATTTTGGAGGAAATACTACAAGACGTAAAATCCTGCATGCAGGTTATTACTGGCCAAAACTATTCTAATATGCTCATGATTATTCGAGGAAATGTAAGTTTGTAAAAGTGCATCTGGAAGACAAAGGAAACCAACTTTTCCATTATAAATAGTTAACATTGAACAACCATTCTAGCAATGGGGATTGGATATAATTGGTGAGATTGTTCCTAACTCTTCCAAAAAACATAAATACATCCTCACAGCTACTAATTATTTTACCAAATGGGTGGAAGAAATTCCACTAAAAGTAGCCAATTCTGAGAATATTATTGATTTTATTGATTAGTTTATCATAACTAGATTTGGATCACCTACTGCTTTGATGTTATACAATGATCTTATTTATGAAGAGCTGTTGTGATAGAATTTTCCATTAAAAGAGGTTTTAAAATCAAATATTATACTTCCTATTATCCCCAGGGAAATGGTTTAGTAGAATCAACAAATAAAAACATTATCAGAAGGCCTCCATTGGTACTTCTCCATTTAATCTTGTTTATGGTAAATAATTTTTTCTTCCTACTAGTCATTCCTTCTCTTTCCCTAGTCCAAATTATTGATGAAACACCCTCTTCTTCTTTGCAAGTTAGACAAACCCAAATCCTTAAACTTGAGGAAGAAAGAGAAAATGATAAAGTTACTCATGCACATCATCAAAAGTTGGTTAAAGCTTCATTTGATACAACTTTTGACACCTCAAAAACATTTCAAAATAGTGATGTAGTCCTGAAATGGGATAAAGCACATGAGGAAAAAGGTAAATATACCAAATTCTAAAGACAGTGCCTTGGACCATTTCAAATCATAGAAGAAATAGACCCATCAAAATTTCTATTCCAATATCTATTAGGAAAAAAAGATTATTTGCCTGTTCATGGGCATATTTTAAAAAAATATTTTTCATAGGAGGTAACCCCTTCTATTCCCTGTATATTACTGTATTTTCTTTTCTTATAAAATAAAAATTGAATGGTATTGATTTTTTTCTTTTCAACTAAACAACTCAGATTTTTATTTATTTATTTATTGCTTCTAGAAATAAGAATTGTTAAGGAAACAATTGAAAATTTTGAAAATCAAATAGATTTTATTTCGCTGAAAATGTAATTTCACTGAAGTTATTTATTTTTTGATAAAATATTACTTTTATAAAGTATGGTTACTTTTCTATCAGTCAAGAAATAACATAGTAAATACTCTTTTACAGATAAGAAATCTTAAACTCTAAAATTATCATCCAGAATCCTCAAAAGGACCAATGATTCACCCCATCCGGAAAAATTTTCAATTTTCAGAAAGTAATTCAAATGATCGTGCTAAAAAAACTTAGAAGATAATAAGTCTCATCACGAGCTTGTTTACCATGTTCATAGGAAAATAGTTAAACTGACATTACCAATACTGCCTACCAAAACAAGGTAATGACTTGAGATAATATCAAAAGACAAGGGGTCTCATCAAGATCCAACTTGATCATTTTAGTTATAACCAGTGAATGGCATTGTCAATATTTGATTACCAAGCCAAGACAATGGATTTTAAGTGATAAAAAATACATAGAAAATATTTACAAAAAAGAAAACAAGTTCCAATAAGTGATAAAGTATATAAAATTGAACTTAATTTTGGAAGATTGTAATAGTAACTGGATGGGACAATGAATCATTGTTGGGTAAAAGGTAACCATGCTAAAGGCTTAAGTTGCCAACTGGAGCAGAGGCTCTATCTATGATAAAAGAGTATATATTTATATAGCTAATCTGGATGAGCCAACTACTTCATATTTTTGAACTTAGTAAAGGATGATACATATATTCATATTTTCATTTTTAAAGAGGAAATGTTAAGGATTATGATCAAGTGAGATTTACTGCTTAGTGAAATATGATTTGTATTGAAATTCATTCCTGCGACTATTTTTATTTTGAAAAGCTTTAGAAATTTCAAAAAACCAATCAGACATAACTGGTTCTCCCAAGTGAATCGCTAATATTTGTATATAACACCCCCCCATTTATTATTAAAATAAATAGGGACCCTTTAAAAATAAATAGAAAATTACAAGAATTATTTAATTTGAGCATAAGTCTAAAAACTTTAGGAATAAAGGATTTTTCCTTTCCACTTTTATTTCAAAGTGCTTACCACAAATCTCATAAATTACAAACCAATCATGTTTAAACACATAAGATTCACAAATTGCGATGTGCGCTCCAACCTTTCTGGATTATATAAAATCCCCGTTGAAAATCTTAAAAATCCCTTTAAAAGATAAATCACGTCACGTCTTCTTTAAAGAACAAACTTATAACATATCGGAAAGGTTGCGATGAGTCGGACGAAGACACAATAAAACAATAACAAAACATTCATAAAATTCGACAAAGCTCAAAACTATATGTATCTTTAGCACACTTTTCATTTCGAAAAGTTTAACTAAATGAAAAGTTATCTTCACCACAATAAAATGCGATGTGCGATTTGCACAACTTGCATTTCGCGTCTCAAAAGCAGTGAAAACATATGATATCATCATTTTCTAAAACCTGCGATATGTGATACTCATTGATTTCAAGAAAATCAATCCATCAAGAGATATAATGATTAATATCGCTAGATTAGACATATTGTGTAAGTTATGAGATAGTTTTGATAAATAATTAAAGGGTTATTAAAAGGAATTCAATGGGTACATGGCTCAAAAAATTGATAAGTAGCTTGAAGTGTGTTTTAAATTTAAAGCACTGGATTTTGATTTACGTTCATTATTTGTCCTTGTCTCTCTTCATATCAGATCCGAATTTACTCATTTTCACTAGAATTCAGGAAAATATCTAAGGAAATGATATGAACAGGAATGTCAAATAAAGGCAAGAAAGTTGCCCAAGCATCCACTAAAGAATCCACAGACATGCCTCCATTGTTCTTAGACACAATATGTAACAACGATTATGGCAGTTATTCATGGGAGACCATGTAAAATCTATTCGAGGGAGAAGAACCAAGAGAATTAAAGAAGACGGTAACAACAGATGAGGCAGTTTCATCAAACTCGTCTTATTTTGAAGTTGTATGTTCTTTTCTCCACAGGGTGGCAGAAAGGCCGAAAATTTTACCATACACTGATATGGTGAAATGGGTTATTGACAACCTCAACATAGCAGACAGAGCATTCAAAAATTCTAAGCTTGAAACCATTGGTTCATTTACCACAGAAGACTTATGGACAATGTATCATTTACCTATGCCTCAGAAGGTTTATGATAACGATTTTCTGCAAAGCTATACGAAAAAACATACAGACCTCATGAAAGTGATAAAAGGATGGAAAGAATACCAGGGAAAGATGAAGCAGGATAAACTTGGTACATACCCGAGAGCACAACTACCCTCCCCTTACTATTATGTTGCAAGAATTCTATGTAGGATATTTGCTAAACCTGATTCCATTAGATTTTCCTTAGATTGGGTCCCTTTAATTGATGCAATCTTCAATTCTTTGATTATGAATTGGGAAAACATATTATCTGATAACCTGGCTAAAAAAAAATTGTTCTATATTGCAAACAAAGCCCATTCCACTAGAACCATACCTCCCTTCTATATGAGTCTATACATTATGGACACAATATTATTTTGTTCTAGCTTTCCTATTATGAGATGGAAGTGGACAAGCTAGGACCCCAATCCAATTCATATATACCATAAAACCCTCTGTGAATTTGAGTTTCATTTGCATTTCTATAAAATATTTAATGGAGTTATGCTTCCAATCCATCAAATCATATTTAATGAAAAAGCTCCAAGGATTTCAAAGGAAGCCAACATAGATATTATACATGTAGCTAAACGGTTCACTGAGGAAAATTTTACCTATATCAGAGTTTTTGGAAGTTGTTCTTCCCCCAATGTCTTACCTTACTATGTTCCTGACAAGCTCTTAGCCAGGGATATTTTTTATCAACTTCTAGTAAGTGGTGTAACCAAACAACTCAAAGATTCCAAGAAGGCCATTTAGCCTACTTTCCCTTTACAATGTGGCACTTTTTCCCTTTTCGACATTGTTCATGCAGCTAAATATATTTCAAGTATCACTTCACTAAATATGGCTCTAATGTCAAAGAGACTATATGAGCCTAATGGTGTGGTTAAGAATTTTACCACTGATCTTAAAATTAAACCTTTCCTAAATGAGAAATATATGTTCGATGATTTCTTTGAAGGTGTAGAGAAGTTCATAGATGTATTGAAAATTGCATCTAACCTGCTCTATAAAACAAACTTTGAAGCTTTCCAAACATATAGAAGCAAGAGGCTAGAAACAGTCTCTTTGGACTTGTTATTTATTGAATATGTCAACAAGCCAAATCCTAACATTAGTATAGATAATGAGGCTAAAGATATGTCAGAAGATGAATCTCAAGAGAAATCAAATCACAAGTCAGAGAAATCACAACACCAATCTCAGAGTTCAGACCATTCAGACAATGAGTCAGAGAGCATAAATGAAAGTCCCGAGATAATAATTGAATAAGTGATTAAAGGAATTGAGATGCAAATTGAAGAAGAAACTGGTGGCGGTAAATCATCTTCTAAAGAAGTTCACCATATTCAGAATACGCCTGAGAAAATGGCTAAACCTCAAGCAAAGGATTTAAACATAGAATGGGAAAAGTTTTCTAAAGCTCTAGAAACACCACCACCGAAGCCTAGTGCTAAAGAATCGACAAGTTTCCAAACACCTGTATAAACCCAACATTTAGTGGAAACTGTAATGCCACTACAACAGGTACCAGAATTTCATGATCAAGAGATCATCTCAACATAACATACATAACATATTGTTTTAAAGATTGAAGAGATACCTCCACTTGATGTTTTCTAGAGCCCAGATCATAAGGCTATAGTTAAAATAAGAAAGAGAAGAATAAATTATGAATTAGTTTCATATCTTAATGATGAATTTGTATATGTTCTATGGAAATACCCTTTGGCCGATCCTACAGAACATCTCACTAAGTTGTCACAGTTCGCAGGAGTATATGCAACTGCTACCATTGATAAAGTTGCAGAGGTAAAACTTCTACTTAATAAAAAGGAAGACAAAGTTCAGGAATTGGAGAAACAACTAGAACAGGTTAGGATTAACACAAGTAAGGAAATCGAGATGAAGATGCTGCAATTTCAGAAATATTTTGAAAGAATGAGGTTACAACACCAAGTATATATTACCGAGAGACATAGCTTGAAGTAGCAATGGAAAAGTTGAATAGTCTGCCTCAAATAGAACAATTTATAAAAGAAGCACTGGAAATAAATGCAAAGTTAAAGCAGCAACAGGAAACCTTTTGTCAACAAATTTCAATCACCAATTCATACTGTGATACAAGTAATATTATGATCCGACAAGTAGCTAACAGGAGGCTAGAGTGTGAAAAAATTGAAAAGAAGGTCACTGAGTTCATTCAATGGCAAGGGTTTGAAGCAAGAAAGAAATCTTACAACCCTAAGATTGATCAGTTTCATAAAGAGATTTGATTTAAAGATTGAGAAATGCAGCTAAGAAAGGAAGAGAAGTGAATGACAAAGTCAACAAATCTGACAAATGAAATCATCAAATCTGTTAATGGACAACTTATAAAAGATGAACTTATCAAAGAATCAATAGTTGAAGTACTTCCAGAGCTTAAAATATTAGAATAACAGTGGAAGGAAATAATATAGATACAGGTGGAAACTATTAAAAGGATAACTCAGTTTGATCAGGAAAATTACTAGAATTTTCTAATCAAACCATATCATTAATGCCTAACTCTACAATCAATAATTGATTCTACTATGAAAGCGTTACCAACACTTTGAAATGCAGTGTTTAAAGTCCATGTCAGATATGGGATTACACAACCAACTCAGCTAAAGCCAATGGTAAATATTTTCTACCTCGTAGATCAGATGGGAAAAGAAGATCAAGCCACATAATCATGTTGTTATTTTTATTCCTAGATTGTACTTTAATTTACTTATTCTGAGGAAGGTTGTCTGAAAAGTACTAGAATTTATGTAATATTCTATTTTAGACATATTTAGTTTACTATTTAAACCCTTCTCATGCATTTAGAGAAGGGTCCAAATATTTGTCAATTTTTTTTGCAAAGAATTCACTTATGTAAGTTTGTGAATGCCTTGATGAAATAATGGAACAAATTCTGTTATCTTTTGACATTGAAGCTATATAACTGAAGTCGCACCATTGTACTCATTGAATCGCTTTAACGTGAAGAGGAGCAGAAAACTACTATTGGTTTGAATGAGTAGAACCTCGTATATATGGTATTTCTACACATTATATTAAGTTTTTCTTCTTGAATTGAGAGTCATATTTTATCTATATTATATATGAAAATTGTTACCATAGATGAATTTTAAATGCACTTTCGTACTAATATTTGTTTATGGTTACTTATTTCATATATGATCAAACTTATGAATGTGATATTTCTTTCACAATTATTTTGATTAAACTATTTCGTTAAAAGAATTATTTTTACATAATTTTCATCTCTTTCAACTTTTGAATAATCTTGATTACCAATTGTTGGAAGATATCTTTCTAGATCACATTAGAGAATGAATACTCCTAGTTATATAGTAGAATAGATATCTAATTATATGAATTGAGTAGATTATTATCATTCTTCCATACACACGTTATAAACAAACACACCCTCATAAATCCTTATTGGGAAATTGGTCCCTTTCTCCCTAGTCAGAGCCACTACACCATATGGAAAAGGACTTGCTCTAAGGTCCAAACCAGGTGGTTTTCTCCCATGTTGTTGCAACGGAATTCTGAGACTTCGACATGATCTTAGATAACAAGTTCATATATTTGGTCTGGTGGTTGCTTTGATATACACACTATTGAAGTTCTCAGCTTGTGATTATCTTGGCTTCGAGTGGTGTCCAAATCTTTGGCGGTCATCTTAAACTTCAAAAATTTGGATCGCAAAAATATGGAGCGTATCTTCAATACATGATGGAGAATTATTATGGTATACATATTGACATAATTGATATCAAGTTGAACATTCATTTGATATTATGTGCCAATTATTGATATATTGGTTGTGTTACATATTGCCTATATATGCATAGTTATGGTAGCTTGCCATTTTATAATGATTGGTATATGGTGATAATGCTCTAATATATTTTATATTATATAATGGTTGTTGATATATTAATATATGTTGTGTCAAGAGAGCCATTGATTTCATCCTTTGCATGCACCTGAGCCACTCATTCTCTTTTCTATTCGACATAGGTCTCATACTGCTGCAAGTATTTCACAAATTTCATGGAAATGATGCATATACCATTGATATGCCATATGTATAATATTTTTATATTATTTAACAATTTTCATATGATATCAACTTACATGACATATGGATCACTCGTATTATTATGGGTCAATATTGTATTATTGTAATGGAAACATTTTATACATTGAATCTTTCTTGTATTATTATTATTTTATATGCAACATTCTTGCTCTTCATGGAAGTGTTATGGCTTCACTAGCAAGAATTATTTATATTATATGCTCATATATTTTATACATGGCATCGTTATTTCTCTTATATGCAATGTTATTATACATGCAACTTTATTGACCTTCATGGCAACATTATGACATTATTATCACCTTTATTCATCTTTATGGTAGTGTTCATTACCTATTAATGCTTTAGTATCTAGATTAATAAATGCAACAAAAAGTTTGATTGTTGCAGAAAAGGTGGATGGTGCTCTGAAAAGTTGGATTGATGTGAAATTTTCTGCAAAAGGTTGATGGTGTTGCAAAAGTTGGATTGTTGCGAAAGTTAGTATGATGTGAAAAGTCTACTGCAAAAATATGTTGTGGAAGTCTGATGCGAAAGTATGCTGCGTTATTTTTGGAGATGTTGCAGAAAGTATGCTACACATTTGAAAAAAATATGGAGATACTGGTTTGGATATATGGACTGGAGGTATGCACAACTTGGACTGTTGCACAACTTCTTTATATATCATTGCATAAAGCTATGGATTTGTACATTGTGGTATATGCTCTTTAATTTTCCGTTATATATATTCATTTGTTATATTATGGTGTTGTTATAAATTGGGGAATAATCTCATCAATAATTTGTAATTGTAGAGAGTTGGTTCTTTATTTTACAAACAATTATAAAATTATGGAGAACCCCTTTCCATTGATGTTAAAGGGGGAGGTAAGCATAGCTTGTTGAAGTTGGTTCTCAGATACATTTTTCTATCAATGCCGAAGGGGGAGATTGATGAAATTATTTTCATTGATGGCAAAGAAGAAACAACATAGAAAAGGAGAAGCACAATGAGGTAAGGAGCAACACAGCAAGGTTAGGAGCAGCAGTAATATATGCAGGAGAAAGGAACATAGATGCAGCAAGGCAAGAAGATACAACAAGGTATGCAAGAGAAAGTAACATAGGAGAAGCAAAAGAAGGCAAGGAGCAGCATCAAGGTCTACAATAGCAAGTAAAGGAGCAAAAAAAACATATGAGGGAGCAAGGAACAAAGGAGAAACAACAAGACAAAGAATCAACAAATATGTGATGACAAATGAGCAGCATGGAAAGAGAGGTAATAGGGTCAGTAAAGGATAAAAAGAGAATTATCAAGATCAACAAAGGTATGCAAAGGAGTAGATGTAATGCTTATTGGTGAGACAGATTCTAGATGTTGATGGAACATATGTTGATGTTAGATGTTGCATATGTTATTCTCGGCATGCTTGATGAAAACATAAAAAAGGAGAAAAAGATACCTTGATGGTTTGACGAAACATTGATGTTCGCATGTGTGGTGTATAAGGATGATTTGAAGACTGGTTTGGTTGATCTAAATTGTTGTGATGCAAGGAAAATTATAGAATCCATGACAGTGAAGGCAAGGAAAGGTTGCACGAGAGGAAAGGAAAGACTCCATGACAACAAATGCAAGACTCCATGACAACAAAGGAAAATGTCCATGATAGGAAAAAAAGACAAGACTCAAGGAGGTTGAGACAATGAAATCAATACCTTGTGATGCAAGTCCAAGGAAAACGAAAAAATATTACACAGATTGCTGTGATGCATCAATGATAAATTTTGGTATTTGATGTTGGCATTAGGTTGATGCATTTAATCATTAAATGTGGTTGAAATTAATATTGGATGGATAATTTATTTTTGTGTTCTAATATTCAAGATATGAATATTTGGGAAACAAATGAGTGGAAGGAAAAGAGTCAATACTGTTCACTTCATATTTTTATGTGGAATACAAATAACCAACAAAATTCTGTTATAAAAGGTGTTGCTTTTGGAAGCGAGGATGTGTTAGAGTGTGGTAGAATGTGTGAGATTTGATTGAGGTGTTATGCATTAGTTACCTGGAACATATGAGTATTATGTGGAGAATATTTGAATGGAAGAAGAGACATAAATGAAGATGGAGATATGAAGCATTAGAGGAAATTTCAACCTAAAAGTGGCATCCTAAGGAAAAATAATAAAATAATAGTTAAAATAATAAAATAAGAGTTATGAATTTTGGAGGGAAAAGAAGAAAACTATTTTTCAATTATATTTTTGGATGATATCATTATATGTTTACTCAAATTTCAAGTGTAGACACTCATTGGATGTGGAATTAAATTATGCATCCAACGAGTACCCATTATGCATACTTTTGAGAATACCAACATTGATAAAAAATGAAGATACATTAAAAAAGCGTGTTGAACACGCTTTTTTAATGTATCTTCAATTTTTACCAATGTGGGTTTTATCAAAAGTATTCATAATGACTACTCATTGGATACAAAATTTAATTCTGCATCCAATGAGTGTCTGCACTTGAAATTTGAGTAAGCCTATAAGGTGATAAACCAAAAATACAATTAAAAAAAGTAGTTTTTCTTATTTTCCCTCCAAAATATTTACATGTACCTATTTTTAAATTTAAATTAATTTTATTGGTTTACATATTATGACATGGAAATTAGGTGAAAATTTTCATGGGCACTTTTATGCTAAAATTTCCTCTAATGAATTTATGACCAGGTAAACCAACACATTGTTATTTAGGCTATGTGAGTTGAGGATGTTGTGTGGATGTGAAAGATATATATGATTTGAGTTTGATTTAGTGATCATTGTTTTGTATTAAGAGTATTCATAATGTGTTATGATGATATTGTTGTTGTGATGTTTGTGAAAATTTCATAAACTCAGGAATCCTACAACAACAACTGATGGAAAGTCTTCTATTCATTATTTACTTAAGAAATTATTTATTGTGTTCTACAAGAAAATATCAAAATCCATTCACTACAACCTACACAAAAGAACTGCCGAAGAATTACAAGTGTGGAAACAAATGTAAACAAGCATAGATCACACAACCATTCGGCACAGTTATTTTTGGACTAATGTCCTCGAAAAAACCCAATGCAGGAAAACCGATGCAGAAAATATAAGGGTTTATATATTATGTAGTATATATTCTAAGTACAAATCTATGATTCACACACCATAAAATCATACATAGAAATTGACCAAAGAGGTCTTGTGATACAAACCTCACTCCTCCATGGGAACCCGACATTAATCTACACCAAGTATAGACTTCCCTACGCTACCTTTGCACAGTGACAATGTCACCCATGCAATACCTGTGTCACAACTACGGCTGCCCTTCTACCTATGTGCTGGTATCACTAGTGGTTGGAAATTGAGGCCTGTTGGCATCCAGAAAATCTCTCTGGGATCTCGCACTGGCCTAATGTTGTCTCCTCAACAAGAAAATGACTTACCCTATGGCTCTGCACAGTGACTACGTAGGCATCGCGTCATTGGCTCTGCGTTGACGCCGTGGCTCTCTCTGCCTTTGCTGCTACGTACTCTTCGGCTTATGATTCCTTCCAATTGGAATTATGGCTCCTCACTGCAAAATATCTCTCGATCAAATTTTCTTGTTGAGCACTTCTCACTAAAAAAATCGATCTCTAATCTCTCCCTTGTGTGTCCGAAATGTGTTTTCCAAATGTTCGTTCCAGCCAATATTATAGTCTTCTCATCGAGACTTCAATGACCTAGATTAGATCTCTAATCAACGACTAAGTTTAAATTTTTACTTGAACCATTTTTTCTAGATCATTCTCACTCACATTCTATTAATTCAATTTAATTATTTTATTTTCCTAAGTTTAGACTTAGGGTCCCTTTTAAAAATAATTAATTATTTCTATATAATACAATCCGAGTTGAATTTCACCAAACTATTTATGGGTTATCTAGAATACATGTGTCTAATACTCTCCACAAAATGTGATAGTTAGAGCACATTTGATACTACCCTAAATAAACACTCCCTCTTAGCGAGGAATGTTCTCTAACACTATGCCATGCTGCATATTTGTATGACCCTGAAGCATCTCCCTCTGCGGTGTTGATTTATAACACTACTGCCCATCAACCTAAAATTACCAAGCGATCTTTAAATATTGTATTGTTGATGAATATTCAACTCAACAATACATCATCTGCAACCACTAGTAAAAAATGATTAAATTAATGACTAGGTGACTAAAAATGTTAGTCACCACCATTATTTCCAGTGAATTACTACCAAATTTGAGCAATTTTATGTGACTGAACTAAAAATGACTAACTTAAATGACTAATTTAGTCTTGGAATAAAATATACGACTAGATAATAAGTGACAAAACTAAAAGCGACTAACTTAAACGACTAATTTAGTCTTGGAATAAAATATACGACTAGATAATGAGTGACTAAACTAAAAGAGACTAACTTAAATGACTAATTTGATACAGGATTGAAATATGTGACTAGAAAATAAGTAACATTAAAATTAATAATGATTAATGCAAATGACTATTATAGTCCAAGAATAAAAATACTAGCCCAAATAACAAGTACAACAAGTGTAAATTAGTCATTTAAATTAATTATGAATTGTCTTAAACTCCATATCGAAAATTAATTTTAGTGCAGTATTTACATTTCACTATAGGTGTCTCTGAATCCATTTGCAGTGTTACAATTTAGAGACAAAGGGGTCTCTGAATTTACAGTGTTAAAATTATGAATACCCTTTTGTCTCTAAAGTTTAACAGTGCAGATGGATTCATCTACAATTAAACTAATTGCATGTATCATCTATCAACTTTACACTAATGCCTTGATTATAATTTTAGTAAAGTTTATAATATTAATTAGATAGCCAAATTAATATTTATTTTTTATATTTAATATTTGGCCATAAAGTTTAATTTTTAAACTTCATTGATTTATGTTAAAAGTGTGAGTTTCTTTTAAATCTAAGGTTAAATATTCATATTTACATTTAATAAATAGATAAATATAGCATTTCTTATGTTAAACATGTGAGTTCATTTAAATTTAGTATTAAATCATCATATTTACATTTGATAAATACTAAATAGATATATAGGTATGAAAATTTATTAATTTAAGTATGAAACTTAATTAATTTTTTAATGATGTATGAACCTTTGTTTTTTTGTAAGTGAATGTTATATCCATGTAGGAAAAAAGGAGTACATATAGCCAGTTACAAAACAGGTGGTCTAACCTCGACTGGGTTTGTTGAAAAAAAATTGCACCAGATGCGAAAAAATACAAAAGAGGGACTATGGACATTGTCCATAAACGGTTGGGCCAGAGGCACCAAAACACATATAAAACATAAAGAACAACAAATACCATGCTAGTCATCAAACATGATGGATGCAAGGTTGTTCGGGGTTGTTCCTAGATGCAGTGGAGGACAGAAGTCACACTGATCGTGCCCTTCAAAGTGCGCCAACCAAGTCTCCAACTTTTTTACTTTCTCGATGAGTTGATTTTGGCCTCGCCAAGCCACTACCAATCTCTCCCGGACTTGGCATTGTAAATAGTGCATTCGGTCCAATGTTGCCATCTGCTCTGCATGCTCCTCATGACATAATCTCTTAGTTGTGTCCACTCTTTCCATCAGGCTGTTGATAAGTGCATGACAGTTCTCTATGCAATAATGTTGTATAACCTGCCCCTCATTTACCTCAAATAAATCAAACACATGATTCCCCTTGCCACCACGACCTCCTCCACCTCGACGACTATGATTTTCAACCCTCAAATCCCCACCTCTGTTATCCCCCCACTTACCTCTGCTATCCCCCTTCTTACTTTGATTATATTTGATTAATAATCAAAGTAGTAAATATCTTTTTGCAAAAGAGATCCCCTCAAGTCATGCATAGTAGGGAATTAGAAGCCCTTTCCTGTAGCTATAATAGAGTCCTGCATAGCTTGGTAACAAGGTGAGCGAGCAACAATATTAAATGGGATATATGCATCATACCACCATCTAGAAACGTATTGAAAATAATATTCTTTGCACAGTTACAAAACATGCCATATAACCCTCGATGATGGAGAGCTTGACATTCACATTTTTTTTTGACAACTCAGTTTTCCTGATGGGGGAGATGGTGAAGGGGGTTTATTAGCATATATGGAAACACTAATGAACCCTGGTTTTGGAGGAAAGAATGGGAAGAAGACTCCTTTTGGAGGACTGACGACTTTGGTACATTGACAAAGGAAACCAAATATGTAATATGATAGCCAATGTCTCAATAATTCCATTTCTCTATCGAGATTTATTCGTCAAATACTCATAATGTCCCTTAACCCGACATGGTGCTAGGTTTATGTACCCAAGATCACGCAGTGGACCAGAGACAAGATAAAAACCCCTACAATGTCATCATATTAGAGCTCAAAGGTGTGACCGTGGATTAGAGACAAGATCAAAACCCCTACAAAATCACTATCTCGAAGCTCGAAGGCGTGACCTACGATAATGAGAAGGTTTTCAAGTTTAGTGTCTCGAGATTTGGCCTCGATAGAACAATCTTGCCTTTCATTTTCAACTGCACCAATTTAGACTCCCTCGACTTGTTGGCAAATTGTTTGACTGGTGAGATACCAATGAAGCTCCAATATATGGTCAATGCAATCTAATTCCCTTGTCATGAATCCTTTGCACTTATCTAAATTTCAAAGATATCCATGATAACAGGATCATGGGAAAAGGTGGCAGAATTTGGACATTCAAAGACTGGATCCAAAGGTAGTTTTGGCCCTTGGGTACCTTGATCTTGAATACTTTAGAAGGCAGTAACTGACACAGAAATCTGATGTGTATTCTTTTGGAGTAGTGTTACAGGAGTTCTTGTGTGCAAGGGAAACTCTTAATCTTGTTTCTCCCAGAGAACAATTCAATATAGAAGAGTGGGAAATGCATTGGTAGAAAAAGGGCAAGCTTGAAAAAATCATTGACCCTCACCTTGTTGGGACCATCAACTCCGGTTCTATGAAAATGTTTAGGGATACTACTGAAAAGTTCTTGGAAGAGATGGGCTTCGATAGGCCTTCAATGGGAGATGTTCTATGGAACCTGGAATATGCATTTAAACTCTAGGAGATATCCATGCAAAATGATCTAGATGAGAATAGTACAAATCATATTGCAGATGTTCCTTTATGCTACCCAGATCCTGAGCCTTTTGGTACAAGTTCAATATGACTTCAAGTCTTGTACGAAAGTTCTCAATTTATAGATTTTATTAATGAGCATGTGGCATTTTGGAGTTATCAACATCCCACGGAGGGATAGTTGTGAGAATTTACCTATTGTTTGGAACATGTTCTCCTTCAGTGGATATGACACATAGTGGATCCATACCTCGGTGCAAAATTTCCTTACCTCAGGATGTTTGCACAAGATTCAGGGCAAAGTGGACACACAATAGTAGTGGCTTTGGTTTGGCAGGAGAGCTACAAGTATGTAGAAGAGATTGAGGGCACATGCATTATGTTCCTTTTGGCTGCTGAGAGCTTGAGACTTTTTATACTAGCGTTATTAGATGAGGTGTTGGTGGAAGTGATGATGATTTAGAAGATGCAACCAAAAGTATTATGTTCTCACAATTGGTGAATCCTCGTTAGAGGTGATAAAAACACAATAAAAAAACAAGACTCCTTTGCCATGTTCCAAATTTACCAAATTAGCACATGCAGACAAAACATTGGTGAATGTGAAATGGTTAGGTTCGGTACTTGTTTTTTGCATATGACATTAAAAATCCAGTGCCTCCTCATAAAATCCTCTCCTCGTATAATCGCCCACCATTACAGACGATTACACCACATTTGGTTTAGATGTTTATTTCGGTAGGTAGGGGGCCCCTATCTCCCATCTCCCTATAGAGAAATTTGGTCACATATTATTTCTTCTATGATACTGGTTCCTCTCTCTTGTCCTTATTCTCTCCTCCATCCCTCTCTCTTCCCCAATCTCTCTCTCTCTCTACCCTCCAATCCTCTCACTATATACATTCCTCTCTCCTTCTTTTTGTCCCCATTCCATCTTTGTGTCATTGTCTCCCCCTCCTACCCTTCTCTACCTCTCTCACTCCTCGCCCTCTCTCTCTCTCCCCCTAACCCCTTAACCACTAACTCATTATTCCCCTAAACCTAATCCTTAATCTTAACCACTAACTCATTATTCCCATAACCCCTAAATGTGCCTATTTAATCCCCTAACCCCTAAGCCCCCAATCCCTAACCCCTTAACCACTAACTCATTATTCCCCTAACCCCTAAGGCCTAAGCCTTAATCCCATAATCCATAAACCCTTAACCACTAACACATTATTCCCCTAACCCTTATAATAGTCCTTAAAAAAAATTGGAATTAGCCATTCCAAACTAGTGTAGGTCTAGTTGGGACCTACAATTGGGTTAATTCCCCTTTCTTGGCAATGTTAAAATGGTTAATCTTCGATAGAAAAAATCTAGATAAAATATTTCATTAGAAAGAGGGAACCATACCCTTTTTGCCAAGCTATGCCTATCATTCACTTGGCCTCTTCTTGCTCTCACATGAATATAGTCTTGCTTCATTGGTACAGAAGAAGGTTTCACATTATCAACTGTTTGTTTGGGAAAGATTTAAGCTGTTTCAGCACTGTTACATTCTTCAAGCTTATCCTTTAAATCATCCTAGTCTTTTGTACTCTCTCCAAATTTGTAATGCTTTCCATTCCTCTCAGTCTCATCTGTTTCCTTGGTCTGTTAAGGGACAAGGTCGACAACATTAGCATTTTTGCAATAAACAAGGGTATTTCTAGGACATAGTCAGGTGGAGCAGGAGTATAAGAGCCAAATTTCTCAGGAATGTGGGACACTCGAACTTAAGCTTTTCTATAGCAGTCATGAGGTGTTGTGTGGTTATTGAGACTTCATTAGATGGCCATCCTCCATACTTAAATTGTGTGACAACACTATGGCTGAGTTTGAAACTGGATATTGAACATACATTTGGTTTAATTGCAGCAAACATTTTCATTAATAAATGTAAAGCAATGCCTAACAAATACTATAAATTAATAAATAGAGATTCATGGAAAAAAGAAACAGTACCTACAAAATTGTTACATTGAGACACAAATAATAAGAAAATATTGTGCACAAACATAGACCAATGAAAATATCATCTTAACCCCTAACCCCTTAAACACTAATTCCCAACCCCTAACCCATTTAACCCCCTAAACCTCTAAACGCCTAGTCCATTTAACCCATAAACCATAAACCTCTAAACCCTTAACCCCTAACCGCTAAACCCTTAACCCCTAACCCATTTAACCCCCTGAACCCCTAAATCCCTAACCCATCTAACCTCCTAAACCCTAAACCTCTAAACCCTTAACCCCTAACCCCTTAAACCCTAATTCCCGACCCCTAACCCATTTAGCCCCCTAAACCCTTAAAACCCTAACCCATTTAACCCCTAAAACCTAACCCCATTAAGCCTAAAATATTTAAATGCTAAATCACCTAACCCCCTAAACCTCTAAATCCCTAACCCATTTAAATTCTAAACCCTAAAACTCTAACCCCTTAAAACCTAATTTCGAACTCCTAACCCATTTAACAGCCTATACCCCTAAACCCCTAACCCATTTAACCCCCTAAATCGTAAAACTCTAAACCCCTAACCCATTTAACCCCTAAACCCTAAACCTATAAACCCTTAACCCCTAACCCTTAAGCCCTTAACCCCTAACCCATTTAACCCCCTAAAACCTTAAGCCCCTAACCCATTTAATCCCATAAACCCTAAACCTCTAACCCCTAAACCCCTAAACCCTTTAAACCCTAATTCCCAACCCCTAACCCATTTAACCCCCTAAAACCCTACCCGATTTAACCCCCTACCCTAAACCCATTAACCCTTAACCCCTAACCCATAAAATCCTTAACTGCTAAATCCCATAACCCCCTAAAACTCTAAAACCCTAACCCATTTAACCCCCTAAACCCTAAAAATCTAACCCCTAAACCCCTTAAACCCTAACCCCTAAACTCCTTTACTATTAAATCCCCTAACCCCCTAAACCTCTAAACCCCTAACCCATTTAACCCCCTAAACCCTAAACCTCTAACCCTTAACCCCTAACCCTGTAAACCATAATTCCCAACCCCTAACCCATTTAACCCCTTAAACCCCTAAAACCCTAACCCATTTAACCCCCTAAACCCTAACCCCATAACCCCTAACCCCTAAAATCCTTTACTGCTAAATCCCCTAACCCGCTAAACCTCTAAAGCCCTAACCCATTTAACCCCCTAAACCCTAAATGTCTAACCCCTTAATTGCTAACCCCTTAACCCCTAACCCATTTAACCCCCTAAACGCTAAACCTCTAAACCCTTAACCCTTAAAATCTAATTCCCAACCCTTAACCCATTTAACCCCCTAAACCCTAAACCTCTAAACCCTTAAACCCCTAAAGCATTAACACCTAAACCCCTAACCCCTTAAACCCTAAACCCCTAAACTATTAACTCTTAACCAATAACCCATTAACCCCTCAACCCTAACCCCTAAAATCCTTAACTACTAAATCCCCTAACCCCTAAGCCCCAAATCCCTAATACCTTAAATACTAACTCATTATTCACCTAACACCTAACTGCACCTAAATCCCCTAACCTCTAAGCCCCCAATCCCTAATCCCTTAAACACTAACTCATTATTCCCCTAACCCCAAAATGCACCTAAATCCCCTAACCCCTAACCCCCAATCCCTAACCCCTTAACCACTAACTCATTAATACCCTAACCCCAACCCCTAATCCCTTAACCACTAACTCATTATTCCCCTAACCCCTAAATGCGCTTAAATCGCCTAACCCCTAAACCCCCAGTCCCTAACCCCATAACCAATAACTCATTATTCTCCTAACCCCTAAACCCTAAACCTCTAACCCCTAAGCCCCTATTCTGTTATTCCCCTAACCCATAAGCCCTTAATCTTTAATCCCTTAACCAGTAACTCATTATTCCCCTAACCCTTATAACAATCCTTAAAACCTGGTGGGATTAGCCATTCCAAATGAGAGCAGGTCTAGTTGGGACCTATGATCATGTTAATTTCCCTTTGTTGGCAAGGTGGAATACCATGAACAAAACCATGGGTTTCAAAAACCTCTCCTAAATTTACTATTTTATCTCAATTTTATTTTAATAATTAATTAATTAATTTCTTTACAAACTCTTCTAGATAAATCACATAATTTTTTTAAGGTCAACTCATTTCAAACCACTCATTGTCTAGTTCATCATCAATGTTTTTAAATAAAATTTATTAGAATGAAATTGAATTGATTTTTGAAGCTTCCTTTTAAACAATTGTTGACATTACAAGGAATCACAGAGTGCTCTCAACATCCATCAAAACAACAATGGGTATGATATTAAAAATGATATTTGGAGGGCATAATATTAAAAATGAATTTTGGAAAAATGGAGGGAGGGAGTAATCATTTTTCGTTTAAATTTTAGACCTCGAGTAAAAATAACATTTCTCCCGACCAAAACACATCACTTTGTTTTGGTCATCTCCCAATATCTTAGTGATTAGGGATTTTGTTGTGGGTCTTTTTCTTGCAACTGCCTTACTGCAATTTCTTCCAAGTGCCTTTAAATCTCCTCCTACTGAAATCTCATCTTGGCACAATTTCCCATTCTCTAGTATTGTAGCCACGTGTAGGGCCCTATGTGTACTTATCGTGGAAGCTCTTGCCACAGGTTACTCTCATTTGGTAAATTGAACCGAACCGAGTGATGAGGGTAAAGAGCTGGAAGTTAATGGCAAGGATTCACACGATCGACCCATAGACGAAGATAACAGGACTAGCCATGGGGTCATTTCTCAGGTAAAATCTAATACATTAGTGTATCCTATGCTTGAGAAATAAGTTTTAATTTTTATTTATAGTCTAGGAGTTAGGAATCTCTGGACTTCAGAAATAAATTTTTAATATCTCAAATCTACAATTTAATGTTGTTTCTGTATGCTGAGAAATAATGGATTTGAGAAACTTTTTATTTATAATCTAAGAGTTAGGAATCTCTAGACTTACGACCACAGCAGCAAAAAGGTCCTCCCCAAGAAGCTCTTCCAAAAAAAAGAATCAAATGGAACTTCAAGGTCCTAGTCTCTTCCAAGCTCGGATAGCCAAACACCAGCAAGCTCGAATCCTCTAGCTGACTTGAGAAGCATATTGTTGCATGTCTTTGCTGTTGTGTTTGCTGCTCGTTGTTTTTGTTCTCTTCCGCTTTTCAAATGTCTCCAAAAATGTTCAAAATCCAATCTTCCAGAACCTGAATTTTCTATAACTGCAAAACTCAGACCTGCATACAAAACCTTCGTAGCGTGTTCATACCTATGGAAGGAGGTATTGTAACCACCGTCGGCAAGAAAAGGATGGAAGCGATCCCCGGTAAATGGCTAGTCGAAGAGCATGCAGAACAATGCCTATCCTTAAATCTTGTGATTCCTATCCCACAGCTACAAACACAGAGTTTACGAGTGCGAAAGTCCGCCCGTTGTATATGATGAAAAGGCCAACTAAGGGGTTGAGGTTTGATCCTAATAAGGACTTACAGGCAGTCCTAGGACAAGTGAAACCTCTCCTTTTAGTCTTCATTCATCTTTCGCCCTTGACCACTTTTGGAAAAATTCAACTTATCCATGCGAGCTCATATATAAACGAGAACAGGTTTTGTAGTAGGTCCTACCTTGGTACGTGGGAACTAGCCAATATTCAATCTGAGTGCCCATGATCCAAACCTAGTATCCAAGAGTATCCCAGCCAAACATCCAATCGGTTGAACTTGCTGCTACTGTTCATTCCGTTAGCGCGGGTCATGTTAAGGCTAAGTTGGATTTTGTTGACCAAAGAGAACATGTCTTCTCCCCGAGCAGGCGATTCCAGAAAGAAAGTTTCAGCTTTGGATAGGTCGCAGAAGTGGAAAAAGTCTCCAAGAGTGCATGTTAGTGGAGGGAGAATTTATGATTCTGAAAATGGCAAGACTTGCCACCAGGTGTGTTTGGGGATCTTTCTCTCTATCTATTGATATGCATTCCTCATTTTATGCTTTCACAAGGATTTTAAATTTCAATCACATCACTTGAGATTGTAGCAATGCCGAAAAAAGACCATTAGGGGAACTTTAAGGTCTAAAATGGGCCTCCTAAGGAAATTTTAAAATAATAGTGGAAATAATAAAATAAGATTTGATTACATAATAAAATTTTAGAGGGAAAAATGAAAAACTACTTTTTCAACTCATATTTTCAACTTATCTCCCAAATTTTTTACTCAAATTTCTAGCGGGAGTATTGGTTGGATGCAAAATATAATTCATCATCAAAGCAGTACCCATGTTGCATACTTTCGATGGACCTTGCTACACGTAAAATGAGAAATGCATGAAAAACGTGATTGCAATCACGTTTTTCATGTATTTCTCATTTTTCGTGTAGTAGGGTCCATCGAAATTATGCAACATGGGTACTCCTAGGATGAGGAATTAAATTTTGCATCCAACGTGTACTCCCACTCAAAATTTGAGAAAACAATTTGGGAGATAAGTTGAAAATACGAGTTGAAAAAGTAGTTTTATTATTTTATTATTTTTTAATATTTTTACCCTTTTATTTAAAAATTAGTGAATCATACCCCATGGTTGACATCATCATCTTAAATCCTATTGATTATTATAAAATTTATTTTGGTTGTACATTTTTCTTAGGAGGCCCATTTTAGACCTCAAAATTCCCCTAATGCTCTGGAATTCATGGCATCTTGCAAGAATGTCATTGGCAAGAAATCATGCACACAAAATGTGTTCCCTAAGTGTTTTCTTAATAGGGTAGATTACTATACCACATGCTTCACAGTGGTTTAAATCCATAAACCCATCCATTACAATGCTATTTCTTAGTTTATGTCCTCTCACACACACAGGTGTTTTATTTTTGATAGTTTCTTACGTCCTGACATAGGAACATGTCAATTATTTGAATGTTTCCACAATAAATAGTCTCTTGGAATCGATTCGTTCTAGAAATGTCGATATGAAAAACCTTCTCAAGAAATTGAAGCCTGTGTTCTGGAAATGTAGATGTGAAAGACCTTGTCAAGAAATTGGAGCCTATTTAGAGTTCCATGTCTTCTGTAGAAGCAACTAAAATTTCTCCTCTAAATGAGAAAAACAGTTCACCTCTAGTGTCTCCATCAAAGGCAGGGAAATCTAAAAAGTCATTGGTCAAGTCTTCCACTCCTTCAAAATATTGCAAGTTGAAAAATCCATTAGATGAATCCTCTGCTCTTCCAAGAGCTGTTTCACAGTGTAAAAAAGAAAAAACTTAAGTACTAGCTCTAAAACCATAAGTGACAAAGGCCTTGATTCACATAGAGAGTCTACTCTAGTTCTGAGGGTGGGGAAGAATCATAAGAGAATTAATATGGTAAAAATGGAGGTCAATTTGAATGAGGGAAATTTGGACTGTAATATTGACAATGATGGGAAGAGGATATCTAATACACGTGCTCTGAATGTAAAATCAATAAATACCAAAAGTAATTCCAGGAGAAAAAACAAGGTCAAGGCTAAGATAGATCTTCCAATAAAGGGTATTTTTGAAGATAGGCAGTTGGCAAGTAAGATTGTAAATGACAAAGAGACAAAATCAGATACAACAGAATCCCCTTGCATTACAAAAATGAAAGCGATAACGTTGAAGATAAGGTTGTGACTGCAAGTAAAGACACACAATATTTTCTCGCTATTAATGAAAGCACAGGGCCTCTTGAGGGGAAAAAAGGGGCTAAAGTAATCCCACAATCAAACAAAATTCATTCCTCTGAAATTATTTGTAAAGCTGGAAATCTAATGCCAATAGAAAGTGAACATGTTCTAAAGGTTGATGTGAAGCCAACAAAGAAAAGAAAATCATAAAATATAGACAAACCTGGAAAGAAAGATGTTATCAAGGGGATCAATGATCTGTCTATTTCTGTATCTGATTTTCAGTTAGAGGTTGCTGAAGAAAAATTCAATTTGAAGAAGAAGAAATGCAAAGAGAAGAAATAGATGGATGAAATAATTTTACCTCAAGGGAAGCCAATGCAGTTAATTGCAGGCATAGAATTTTCGTCAAATGATGTTGGATCAACACTGGAGTTTCTATAATTTTTCTCATCATTTGAAAAATTATGTGCTTCTTATCCAAAATGTGTTTTAAGTTCATATCTACGGTTCAAACTGAAAATTTTTCACCGTGGATATTTTCTTTTATATTGTTGTATTTATACTTTCAGGAGTACCAACTTTTTGCTACAAACACACTAGTGTGATGATATGAAGTGGAAAAAGTTTAATACTGGTCATTTTACACCATGATTTGGGCGAACATCACTTCCTACTTATTCAGTTTGTTGATCACATGGTTAAAATTCACTATTGTTCCCAGTTTTGAGGCCTCTCTGTTTGTGAAGAAGAATGCCCAAAAGGCCTCCTTTTCCCCCCTATTTCATCCCCTCTAAGCCTCTGTTTTCATCATTCTTCCTCCCCTTCTAAATTCCCCACTTACCCTCTAAAACATCTCCATTCCTCTTCAAATCTCGTGAGCACCCCTTTTTTGGCTTAATAACCCTCTCTCCTCTCTACCGTTACCCCTTTTTGGCCTCAAAATGCATTAAAAATAGGCCAAAAAACCCATATTTTACATAAAAGGCTTTAGCCCCTTTCGACCAGCCCCTTAACCACTTCCCCACATATGCCCTGCGCCCAGGACCAAGTGATTAAGCCCCGGGCACTTATCGCATCGGAGTTATCAATGTGAGCGCAATCCTTTGTAAACTTAAAAAGTCCCGATGCGATGGTTTGTTACATTGGACCCCCGATCGCATATCAACCGTCGATATTTTAAGATCTGATAGCCAACGCTTGTCCCGCGTGTGCCCATCGCCCCAATCCTTTCACCCCTCCGATTACATGTCAACCGTCGATCTATCTATAGATCCGACGGATATCACACATCGCTCCAATAGCAATCGGAAAAACTTGATGCATTGCTTCTTTTTCCTCTGATTGTAATCCCCGATGTTGATTCCATTTAATCCAACGACCATTGCACCGTCGCCCGATCGCCAATTGCAAAGTTTAAATGGTGCCACCCTTCGTATCCTCGATTGGCGATCGCCGATTGACGACTCCCGATCCGATCTAAGCCGTCCATCCATGCTAGATCAACGGTCCTCATTGCATCGCCTTGTTCGTTCATATTTCTCCATCGGAGTTTCAGTCCCGCTCTACTCCGATGCGATTAGATTGCAACCGTTGATCTCCCGGGATCTGATGGTTCATATCAAATCATCCCCCGCCCATGCCGGGTCTCGCCATCAAGTCGTTTCATATGATTTTCATCGCACTTCCTATGCATTTCGATTCAAAGACCCAAATTGTGACGTTTTATATTAAAACATTATATCGTTGCGCCCGACATTAAACCTAATGTTTAACATTAAAATTCGTTTCATATCGACCATTTTCCACCGCTTGACTGCTTCTCTCCATCACTTCCCATTGCATCCACGACCTCTAAAGCTTTCCTCCACCTCCCCTGGAATTTATAATGGTTTATTTTATTGTGCATGTTTCGCAGAGTGATTAATTCGCTCTGATTTCCATGATCACTTCCACTGTGATTTAGAACGCAGAGAAGCCTTTTCTTCAGCAGCCAGTGTGTTAGTAGCGAAGGTTTAAGGGGTTTAAGCCTGTTATTGAATAATTAACGCTTAACCCCGTGTTCAAAGGAAGAAGACACAATTTGAAGGTTGAGGCACACTAGCAAGTTACATCAGTGCATTCATATCAGCAGAGCACTGTTTTCTCCAGAAAGGACTTCCTACAACATTCTCCATGCATCCTTGAGCCTAGGAATAGTTAATTGCACTGACAGATATTTCTTAAAGACTGTCAGATCAACAGTTATGGAGTATGGAGACCTGCGGACTTTCCATCCACGTCATTTATTCCAGAAGGCTAGCGCAGAGTTCCAAACAGCCAGAAGGACTTCAAGAACACATCTGAGGTCGATATCTACCTGACGGAGACTCCCAGGCCATACTATAAAGTACTTACAACGATGCAGATTTCCATTAAGCAGAGTGGGCATGAAATCTTTCTCCACTCTGTCTTAATGAGATCCATTTAATGAATATCATCTACTCCTTTTATTCTCCTCTCCTATAAGAATCCCCAAGAACGGATTGTAAAAGGTTCCAGATTTTCAGAAAAATATACTGTGAGAGAATTTTGTATGCAATTGTGTTGAACTTTTATATGAATGCAAAGAGCCCGTCGAGTTTTAGTGATGAGGAGTTCCATCTTTAACGAGGATTCTGGTCTTTGTGCTTCACAGTCAGTAACTCTCTCCTATATGTGATAGTTTAATTGTTCATCTCGTTTTCATCCATTTCGCTTGTATCATGTTCTGGAATGCGAGTGGCTCACTGGTTTTTGGTATGAAATTATCCTAATTGATACTCCTGCTAGAACCTGTCAAGCACTTTAAATATGGCTCAGGCGTGATATATTGTTTCATTTTCCACTTCAACCACACTTTCTACGAGATGTTATTTTTAAAAATGCTATTTTCATGTATGGATTCTTAATTTTTTAAGCCCATTACACGTTGATATTTGTTTCTGGATATCATCCTAATGAAAGTTAGTATTATCTCAATCTTTCATACGCAGTAAACACCTTCTGATTATTCATCTCTGTGAGGTATTTTAGAACCCAACCCTCTTTACAGTAAGCTGCCTTTGAATTGTTTGATACATTTGTATTAGAGTTTCACACCTTGCCTCTGCAGTATTGCTTTCCCTGTGTCAAGTTTCTAAAAGTTTTGGTCCCATTCAAATTAACCTTCTTGTTTACAAGAGATAGCATGAGAGCCCGTTTCTGATAACTTCCCATATTATATTGTATGCTCCTTGCTGTATAAGATGTCCTAGGCACTGGTCTTTCACAACTCAAGGTTGTCTCTAGGGTTGAAAACACAGTTCTTGATTTCTTCATGTTAGATATAACCCACAACACCTTTCGATTCCTCCACAGCTATGCTTTTAGACTAGTCAACAATAATTGTTATAGAAGTTCTTTGCTTGTTAAAATAAAAGTAATATTTCCAAGGCATACTTTTGGAAGTATCTGTAAATGAGGTCTTATAGATGTACCTCACTGATAGATGAAAATATATTCTATTCTTAGTGTAAGTGAAATACCAAAGCCTCTTTGATCATCAAGAAAATATGGTTTTGTAAGGTCTCTGTATTATAATGAATTTCCACTGTGTTGCTGTCCACATGCTTATATTACAACTATTACAGTTTAGTCCCAATTTTCAGGCCTTGGCCTTGATTCTATCTGAAGTAGCTCCTCTTTTTATAGGGCTTTGACACATGCTTACCATTCAACATAGCAGTATATGATAAACTTTGTATTCATAAACAAATGAGCAATGATGACTCAGAAATGCCACTAAATGAACGAAAAAAACCATTGTTCTACGAGGATGTGTCCCTTAGGGTGGGATGGGGCACCTCCATGTTTCCCATGTTGCCAATGTGTATTTTTCTTGTAGGATTCTCCAAGAAACATTTTTCCACATGTCTCTTTTGGGAAATGCGGTGAAAGATAGAGGGAAATGTATTTTCCCAAAAGGGTATTTTATTTTTCCCTTTTTTTGGGATGATTGAAGAAACATTTCTCTACATATCTCTGTGGGAAGTGTAGATGGAAAATTCTCCCTAATGTGAAGGATGCATTTTCCAAAAGGATGATTTTAAGCTTTTCCCTATAAAAAAAATGCACTTTTCGATGACTCTTTTGGATGTCTCTTAGAAAAAATGAGTTGCCAATTTTTATGGTGGCCCAAATGCTTCTACTTGCCTGTTTGACCATCCCTATACATGCAACCAAGGCATTGATTAATTGTTTTCCTTCTCCAAGTGACTCTTTATTCACGTTGTGTTCACTTTTTCCAATGCCATTACAACCCTTTCCTAGTCCAATATACCATCATTTCGACACAAGTGGTTGATAAACATTGTAATTTTGACTAATAAATACTCATTAAATTGTACTTTGTCAATTTTGGATTTTTTCCCATGCTATTAGAACCCCATTGTTGAGGTTCCTAGTGTAGTCAATGTTCTTTATCCACATTGTGTTCACTCTTTCAAATGTAAGTGCAACCCACACCTAATCCAATATACCATCATTTTGACATGAGTAGTTGATCCACATGGTAATTTTGACTAATCAATACTCATTAAATTGTGCTTTGTCAATTTTCGATCTTTGGCGATGTTATTATAACCCCATTTTCGAGGTTCTTAGTGTGCTTGATGTTCAAGGTGATCAAAGGTTATAGAGCTTTTGCCACTTTTAGTGGTATGTAGAAGTATTTGATTGATTTCTAGTAATAAAAATTTGTTCCAATTATATATTGTGCGAGCTTTTAAAAGCCAAAAAAAATCTCTATCACTTTTTTGGATAATATCATTTGATTGTTTACTTATATAATTACAAAATATCACAATAATTGAGACAAAAAACTAGATATGGAAGGCAGCAACCCCCACAAAATTATTATCCGTATACTCTTGGTATTCTAGAACTTGTGGAATAAGTTGGAGAGCTTGTCTGATAGGGTATTGAGTTCATGGTATATATGGACATAAGAGAACCAATCCAACTTGTTGTAGACTTGTTTGATACCTTGCAAAATGTGAGCCAAATGAGGGACCACTATGTTGACTTTGTCGCAGACTCAATCCACAACAAGTTTTGAATCCCTCTGTTAGGTCCCCGTAATTTGTCAGATTGGCAAGACCAAATGTACAAGGGTAACATCAAACCAGTATTTGGAGTCCAAGGACCTAGCCTTCCTGAACTCAGAGATGGATCTCTCTATACTTGTGTAAAGGATGTAACTTGATAACTTTTAGGTTTTGATTTTAGGCTAGTTATAAGGATTAGGGTTTGTTTGTTTGGGTATGTTGGCAAGAAAAACAAATAGAGTAGTAGAGGTTTATACCATTGGGATACGAAGTCTATAAAAGGTATAGAAAGGCACAAAAATAGGTCAAGGATGCTTCAGAGGGCAAGTATAACAAAGCTAAATGGATCTTCAAGGTGAGGTGAGTGGAATGAACATTAACTTGTGAACAAAGTAGGTGCAAAGAGCAGTTAAAAATATTTTTTCAAATACTATAACAAGAAAGGCCTCTAGAATACTATGCATGAAGACAAAACCAAAGACAGGGCATACCATACTTCTTTGAACAAACCATAGCAAGCAAAAATCAAGACAACTATCCAGTAAACCCTAGAGTGCAGGGAACTCCTGGCCTCTCCAGCTAATCTACCTTCAAAGAAAGAAAACCTGCAAGATGACATATAGTAATGATCAAGAAGCAGGGAACTCCTAAGATTTCTTAATCAAACTACTAAGAACTTCTAAGTAGCCTTTTGAGATGAGCAAAGGGCAGGGAAAACCATAGACCTCTTCAGCTAAACCCTAAGTAGCAATAATTTGAAGAAAAAACCTCAAAAACAATGGTTAAATGATTTCCAAAGGGCAGGGCTAACCATAAACCTCTTTGGTACTGACTCCAATAAATCATCCTGGAGATAAACAAGAAAAGTGGGTTTAGCGAGAAATTAAGAATTCTCTAAACTTACCTAGCAGAGGAAAACATGAAAGCAAGAGAAGCAGACAGACTTAATGAACTTTTGACACCATACCTTAAGCTAAAAATTCTGTTCTAATGCCAGAGAAGGATGAAACAATATGTAAAACATAATAAAATGAGAACAAAATGAGAAAAAAATCACATTAGCTATGTTCATGAATCCTTCATAGTGCTTGGCTCCATTTTTATTCAGTCTAAAAGGATTACAAGGCTCCAAAGCCAAAAACTCTTTACAACTCAGAGCCTACGCTCAGCTTAAAAAGTGATAACCAACATCAACCAACATGAACAATGAGGCACTCATCCAATATTTATCATGCAAAGGAGGGTAAAAAACATAGCTAGGGTTTTGGAGGCCATTTATTGCTCATAAATATCATTTTTGTCCATTAAGACCATGCAAGGCCCAAGGCACAAAATATCTAATGTAATAAATGAAAAATAACTTCTAACACCTAAATTTGGAGTGATTTTCCCAAAAAAAACTAAAAATATCTCTTTTCAATAAATTTGTGTCTTTTGTTGACTTTGCAGGCAAGGGCGCAGCAGTGAGGTACAAGGGCGCAACGCCTGCACTGGAAAAATAAGTCACCTTGGAGCTGAATTGTGAAGGCCTTCTCGGTGTCAGAATGAGCTCCATGATAGGTTGTTGGAAAGATTGTCGAGTATAATTTCCAAAAATTCCTTTAGTTTTCCATTTAGTGTCCATTTTCCTACCCAAAAACCAAATCTCCCAAGACTACTCAGGGTGCAGCGGCAACCTTGAAAATAGGGCAGAATGGTGAATTTTTGCATGTTTTTGACCCTTTTGGAGGACAAAATCTGCTACAAATAATATGAAATTTCATGTGTGGGATGTACATGGCAAGAGGAACCCAAAAATTTAAACCACTCCTCACGAAATTTCCCGAAAAAAGAGCACATCGCCAGCATTGGGAAAAATTTCCTGTTTTGTAGTTGAGATTTGGAGGCCTTCCCAGTGTCCAAATGAGCTCCATAATATCTCATTGGAAAGCTTGTCTAGTATAGTTTTCAAAAATACCTTTATTTTTTAGAACAGACTCAATTTACCTACCCAAAAACTCATTCTCCCAAGATTTCTGTGGGTAAGGGCGCAACACTGACGTCCAAGGGCACAACGCCTGCACTGGAAAAATTGCCTGTGTTGTAACCAAGCTTTGGAGGCCTTCACGGTGTCCAAATGAGCTCCATGATAGCTCATTGGAAATATTATCTAGTCTAGTTTCGAAAAATACCTTTAGTTTAATTATTGGATTCCATGTACCTTCTCAAAAAATCATTCTCCCATGGCTGCTAAGGGCGCAGCGCCAGCCCTGAAAACAAGGCAGAAAGGTGAAATTTTGCATATTTTGGCACTTTTGGAGGACCAGTCTTGCTCCAAATGAGATGAAACTTGGTGAGTGTGATGTACTTGGCCTAAGGAACCCAAAAATGTAAATTTTTCCTTCAATGGATGCACCAAAAAAAAGCACAGCGGCAAGGGCGCTCTGCCCTTGGCCCTAAAAAACAGTCAAAAACCAAAAATGTCAAAAGTTGCCAAAATGTTGAAATTGCCTTGCTTATGGTGTTTGGGATTCCTATAGATATAGATCAGCCAAGTTTTCAAGGTTTTATTTTCTTTTAGCCTCATTAGTTCCATCATATATTTCATAGGCCTTATTTCCCTCACGACTCTTTCCTCATTGTTTGATTCTTCATTTGTTTGATTTCTCATGGGCATCTGCCTCATTGACATTTACCTCATTGCTATCATTTTCCCTTTCCTTGCTTCTTTCTCCTTCACTGATATTAGCCTCACTGTTATGTGCCTCATTTCCCTCACTGCACTTTTATGTCTGCTAAATTCATTTCCCACATCATCACTGTCCTTTTCTTCAAATTTCTCTTCCCTACTGACATAATATTCTTTCCTTCCTTCTTCTTTTCCCTTTCCTATATTTTTGACATTTGACCACTATGCCTTTGAGAAAACCCTAGGACTACTATGAAACTGATATGAAGAGGGTAATGAAGTGGTAGTATACTAGTGAATGAATTGAGTGATTGAGAGTGTAAATTAGGCAGGATGAGAGGCTAAATAATTTTGAAGGCAATCCAGCTGATATGTCAAACTTTGCTTTGAAAACACATTGCACTAATGGGAATTTGAGATGAAGGAGGGCAGGTAATGTCAATACTTTTTCAATGTAAGGGGCTAAGTGTTATGTCAAGCCCTTGATGGATGACAAACTTTAAACCAATGCAACCACCTTACTTTCACCTCCTTTCTAGACTCATATTCTTTATGGTCAGATAAAGAAATGAAAAATAGTGATTTGCAAGTTCAAGCCTTAGGGTAGTCTCTTAGGGTTTCAATTTATTTCAAATAAATCATCCAAAATGCTTGAGAATGATGGTAGTGTAACCACTTACCTCTATAAGAGCTTTAGAAAACCTTGGAGGGAACTTGAAAGGGCCCTGAAGTGGTCTGAGGGGTTAATTTTCTTAGGAAGCCCTCCTAGCCAAGGGCACAATGCCAGTGCCAAGGGCGTAGAACTCAATCCCAAGTGCGCAGTACCTTTCTGCAGAGGCATTTGGAGGTGTTATCGGTGTCCAAATCGGGCCCATGATAGCTCGTTGGAAAGCTTATGTTGTATAAATTCCAAATATACCTTCTTGTTGTTGATTGGAGTTGATTATAATTGTCAAAAGTTGATTCTCCCAAGACTGGTCAAAAAGTGTTGAATACTAGTGCAGACATGATGGACAAAAAATTCTCTCACTTTTGTCAAATTCACCTTTGTTTGTTCAGAAACACAATTTGAAGTGAAACTGGCCCTATGAGTGACAAATGGCTTGACTCTTGGAATGAGTTATTGGAAAATGATGGAGGAATGATAACTTTATTTTGACAACTTAGGGTGATTACACATGCCAACATATTCAAATGCTTGTGTAACTTCCACCATGAAAGTTAACTCATCTTTTTCACATTGTCTGAAAGTTTGCATTGTCTGTATGTAGGGTTGCAAGATGTCTTTATTGAGGATAAGACCTCCTATCTTACCAACTTCCTGCTGATAGACCCTTTATCATTCTTGCAAAAGTGTCAAGCTTGTCTATTACCTCATGTGCAGACTCTAAAATTGAATGATAGTGTCCTTTGGAAATGATGACCTTGGAACACATGAAACCCTAATTGACCTAGTGGGGGTTTTTTTTACCTAGTCTTTGACTGAAAATTGGCTTGGAGTCTTTAAGTGTGAAAAAAAAGTATTAACAAAGTGATGTATTGAATATCCAAAATCCAATGTACTTGATTTATCTAAAGAGCCTACAGAGATAGTTTTGAGACCATCAATGCTTGAGGAACCTGGTGAACATGGGAAGGGGTAGGCTATAGGTGACAATAGATATAAAGTGGGGTTATGGGCAAGGGAAAAATAGAGTGATGAGGTCATAGATACGACAAAGGATGGAGATGAGTGACATAAGCCCATAAGGAGTCGTTTAGGAGTGACAGGGTGACAATGGAATATCAAAATGGTAGAATAGTGAAATTTTTTCTATGAAGATAATGCAAGCGGTGAGATTTCTAAAACTCACAATATTTAGGGAATTTTGTTTTTATAAATATAGAACCAATATTTAGTCATCTACATATAGTAAAAATTATTGATGACTAACAACAGCTCCAAATGGGGAGGGCAGCTTCTTTTCAGGAGGTGTCCAAGATCTCAGAGTTCAAATATCTGAGTTTTGAAGACCAGTGCCTTACTTGCACTTTGCAGATCCTTCTTCCTTCATTTTCCGATGTTATCTTGAAGTTATGATCTCATAAAATCTAAAAGCATGATTTCTTCAACCTCAGTTCTACCTACCCATCCTACATTGCCTAACATTTTTTCTTCTTTTGGGAGCACTTGGACTGGAAAACCCTTGACATTATTTTCTTTTGAAATCATTAAAACTATCTTCTTGTACCTTTATCACTTCCAAGAGTTAAAATTAGGCTAATGAACTCTCTTATTCTCTACCTAGTCTACGCGTTTGTCAAGATTGAGTTGTTTGAAAAAAATTATTCTCTAACCTACTGACATGAAATTCAAAACATGATCAAACCAAGATTAAGCAATATGATTTTCCATGGGTTGTGGTATTTGGACAAGCTACACATAGACATTATTTTTGTATAATAAAAAACTAGAAAACATGAGGGTTGTGATTTAGAATTTGTTAGGCATCCCTCTTTTTTCTTTGGTTCAAATTTGAGCATTGAGAACCAACATCTTTTCCTAATCTAATCTACTGACAAGACATGCTTAAATTGTTTGAAAAGTCCTCTTTCACTAACCTATCAACAGAAATTTAAAACGTGTTCAATCATGATTAGGCTAGATGACTGAACAAGAATTTTTCTCAAGGTAGTGGCATTTAGGGTTGCCCACTTTTAGTAATATTCTTTTTTGGTATGGGGCTTTACCTATTCTTTAAACCTACCCTCGTTTCTTCTTTTCTCTTTTATTGTGTTTTTTTTCATTTTTCTAGATCAACATTCTAAGACTTGAAAACTAGAAAGATGCTCATAGTGCTAAGCGTATTTGCATACCTATCTATCCTAATCTAACCTATACATGATATATATTCATTTTGCGAACTCTATTTTCCAATATAACCAATCAAGAAGATGCTTCCATGTGTGATATTTGTTCAGTTCTTTGAGTGTGGTGAAAAAATCAAAAGGCCACTCCCACCTCACTTGTGTTTGAATAGTAGTGCCTAAAAGTTTCTTTAAACTTTGCATCAAACTAATTCTAACATATTTTACTCCCTCTAAAAATGTCTCTAAGTAATTAGCAAAGGGATCTTGAAACAACACCTGGCTTAGAGGATTTGAAAGAACTTCATCCCGGACTACTCCTTCCTCCACTTGGCTAAGCTTGGGATTCCTTTGGGAAAAAAAATCTTCCTCTTCCTCATGATCATCTGAACTGGTAGCGTCATCAGATATTGCAATGTTGTCCTCAAGAAAACCTGGTGTGCTCTGATTGAGTGTGTTGAATTCTATGTGAAGGCCATCATGTTGACGAGCAGGAGCACTCTTTGGCAAAAAATCTTCTTGAGAAGGCAGTGCAACAACTCTTCTATGTTTATCAATTTCCAAGCCTTCATCTACAATTTGAAATTCAGTGGAACTTGATGGCTGAAAATCTGGAGCTAACGAAGATTTTATATCATAAATTATTTCCTCAACCATTTCAAGAAGAGGCTTCCCATTAACAAATTGCTCAAGAAGTTCATTATCTTCCCCAACCTCAACATGAAAATTGAAAGACTGTTGATTTCCAATCACATGAAAGTTATTTCTGATGGACTGAAATGAAGTAGAATAAAGAGTTAGAGATTCTTCACTTGATTCCAATTTTTTTAGACTTTCCTCATCAGTGTCATAGCTGATATGTATTCGCTAATTACTATTTTGATGAAACCAATCTTCTTCCCACAAACCAGCTGTTGATTTCTCTGCAAGATTAGCTTCTATTTGGGGAACATGACCATCATCATATTGATCAAAACTTGGAAAATCATCAAAATAAGTAATGTCACCAATCAAACATATTGGATTATCATATTTTTTTTCTTTGAATTGACCTACACATCCATTTTGTGATATGTCATAGCCGAGATTGGCAGGAGAATGAATAGAAATGTTCTATTCACATGAAGGTTTAGAGGCTGGCTGCATGCTTAGGATCTGATTTATTTCCTCTTCAGTTAAAGGAGGAGGAATTTTTCTCTTTCTTTGGACAGAACCATGATGTTTCTCTTCCTCTTGTGAAGGCTGATTTGGAGGCTGAATGTCTTCTTGAGTCTCATCTAGAAGAGATGGTGAGTCATCGCTTGTGTCTTCGGAGAGATCCTGTGGATATTCCTTTATTTCCTGATCAATTAATCCTCAACCAAATCCTCTTGGCTGTCATGATAGGTGTCTTGAGAATAAAATGCATGAATTTCCTCTAATAGACTTTTGGGATGCCAATTTCCTAAATCTTCATCAATGTTTACAAGGTATTCTATGAAATCTTCAGATTGATCACAACAATTTTTAGCTAATGATAAAGATGAACAATTTTCTTTATAATGTTCATAAAACACCTTGTGGAAGTCTTTTAAAGAAAACAAACTACCAGGGTCTAGGCCTTCATACCATTTCCTTGCCTTACCTTCTAATGTCCCCATGAACATTTTCATGAGGCGGTCCTCATGCCATTCAACTTTTAACATCCATACATGTATATGAAATTTGATGAGATGTAACGAGGAGTCATCAAATTTTTCATCTTGAAACATAGGCAGGTTTGAAAACCAATCTATCTGAGGCATTTTATGTGGAAATCCAGGGATATGATCTCTATTCATTAGAGCATATCTCCTTTGTATTCTTGGATCCATGCTTGTAAATCAGAAAGGGTCACTGCATCTTTTTAACCAGTCTAGAGTTCTCTACCAGTGGAGTGTTTAAGTATTGTGAGAGTTTTGGAGTCGCCAAGTGGATGATTTCAACTTTGTTGTCCACCATCAGCATGACTAATGCATTCCTAGGGGAGTCTTTGAGAAATAGTGGGGTTAGTAGGCCTCTTGGAGGCCAGTGGAGTCGCCAAGTGGATGATGTTTACTGTTTTAAGGATGTTCTTCTTGTCCACTGTCAACAACTAAATACCAAACTAAGGATGTTTGTGGGTTTTCTAAGGTCCTAAGGAATGCTTACATTGTCACTAACTCAGAAGGTGCCACCGTGATCGCCATTATGTTAGGTCCCTGTAATTTGTCAGATTGGCAAGACAAGATGTACAAGGGTAACATAAAACCAGTCTTTGGAGTCCAAGGACCTAGCCTTCCTACACTTAGAGAGGGCTCTCTCTATACTTGTGTAAAGGATGTAACTTGATAACTTTTAGGTTTGATTTTAGGCTAGTTATAAGGATTAGGGTTTGTTTGTTTGATTTGTTTAGTTGGGTAGGTTGTCAAGAAAAACATATAGAGTAGGAGAGGTTTATACCATTGGGATATGGAGTCTGTAAAAGGTCTAGAAAGGGACAACAATAGGTCAAATATGCTTCGGAGGGCAAGTATAACAAAACTAAATGGATCTTCAAGGCTTAGGTGAGTGGAATGAACATTAAATTGTGAACAAAGTAGGTGCAAAGGGAAGTTAAGAATCCTTTGTCAAATATTACAACAAGAAAGGCCTCTAGAATACTATGCATGAAGACAAAACCAAATACAGGGAATACCATACTTCTTTGACCAAACCCTAGCAAGCAAACATCAAGACAACTATCCAGTAAAACCTAGAGACCAGGAAACTCCTAGCCTCTCTAGCTAATCTACATTCAGAGAAAGTAAACATGCAAGATGACATATAGTAATGATCAAGAAGCACGGAACTCTTAAGATTTCTTAATCAAACTACTAATAACTTCTAAATAGCCATTTAAGATGAGAAAAGGGTAGGGAAAACCATATACCTCTTCAGCTAAACCCTAAGTAGCAATACTTTGAAGAAAAGACCTCTAAAACAATGGTTAAATGATTTCCAAAGGGTTGGGCTAACCATAAACCTCTTTGGCACTGACTCCATTAAATCATTTTGGAGATAAACAAGTAGAGTGGGTTAGCTAGCAACTAATAATTATCTAAACTTACCTAGCAAAGGAAAACATGTAAGCAAGAGAAGTAGATAGATAATGAACTTTTGACAGCATACCTTAAGCTAAAAATTTTGTTCTAATGCCAGAGAAGGATGAAAAAATATGTAAAACATAAGAAAATGAGAACAAAACGAGAAAAAAATCACCATTAGCTATGTTAATGAATCCTTAAAAGTGCTTGGCTCCATTGTTATTCAGTCCAAAAGGATTACAAGTCTCTAAAGCCAAAAACCCTTTACAACTCAGAGCCTATGCTCAGTTCAACAAGTGGAAACCAACATCAACCAACATGAACAATGATCATTCATTATTTATCATTCAAAGGAGATTCAAAACCCTAGATAGGGTTTTGGAGGCCATTAATTGTTCATAAATATCATTTTTGTTTGTTAAGTCGATGCAAGGCCCAATGCACAAAGTATCTAATGTAATAAATGAAAAATAACTTCTAACACCTAAATTTGAAGTGATTTGCCCAAAAAAACCTTAAAATATCTATTTTCAATAAATTTTTGTCTTTTGTTGACTTTGTAGGCAAGGGTGTAGCAGTGAGGTCCAAGGGCGCAGCGCCTGCACTAAAAAAATAGGTCACCTTGCAGCTGAATTTTGAAGGCCTTCCCAATGTCAGAATGAGCTTTGTGATAGCTCGTTGGAAAGATTATCGAGTCTAACTTGTAGAACTTCATTTATTTTTCTATTGGGTGTCATTTTACCTACCCAAAAATTAAATCTCTCAATACTGCTCAAGGTGCAGCGCCAACCGTGAATATAGGGCAGAATGGTGAATTGTTGCATGTTTTTGACCCTTTTGGAGGACCAAATCTGCTCAAAATGATATGAAATTTGGTGTGTGTGATGTACTTGGCAAGAGGAACCCAAAAATTTAAACCAATTCTCAAGAAATTTCCCCCAAAAATAGTGTAGCGCCAGCACTAGGAATAATTGCCTGTTTTGTACCTGAGATTTTGAGGCCTTCCCGATGTCCAAATGAGCTCCATGATAGCTCACTGAAAAGTTTTTCCAATCTAGTTTCCAAAAATATATTTATTTTTCAGAATGGAATCCATTTACCCACCCAAAAATGAATTCTCCCAATACTACTGTAGGCAAGGGCACATCACTGAGGTCCAAGGGCACAGTGCCTACACTGGAAACATTGCTTGTATTGTAACCAATATATGGAGGCCTTCCCGGTGTCCAAATGAGCTCCATGATAGCTCATTCGAAATATTGTATAGTATAGTTTCCAAAAATACCTTTAGTTTCTTGATTGGATTCCACTTACCTACTAAAAAATGCATTCTCCCAAGGCTGCTAAGGGCGCAGCGCTAGCCCTGCAAACAAGGCATAAAGGTGAAAGTTTGCTTGTTTTTGGCCCTTTTGGAGGACCATTCTTGCTTCAAATGAGCTAAAAATTAGTGAGTGTGATTTCCTTGGCCTAAGGAACCAAAAAATGTTAATTTTTCCTTCAATGGATGCCCCAAGAAAAATAACAGCGCTAAGGGTGTTGCGCCCTTGGCCCTAAAAAACAGTCAAAAACCAAAAATGTCAAAAGTTGCCAAAATTTTGAAATTGCCTTGCTTATGGTGTTTGGGATGCCTGTAGATATATATCAACCAAGTTTTCAAGGTTATTTTTGTCCTTTAGCCTCATTGGGTCCATCATATCTTTAATATGCCTTATTTCCCTCATTGCTCTTTCCTCATTGCATTGCTATCATTTGCCCTTTCCTTGCTACTTTCTCCTTCACTGACGTTAGCGTCACTGATATGTGCCTCATTTCCTTCACTGCACTTTTATGAATACTAACTTCATTGCCCACTGGAAATATTGTATATTATAGTTTCCAAAAATACCTTTAGTTTCTTGATTGGATTCCACTTACCTACTAAAAAATGCATTCCTCCTTCTTCATTGTCCTTTCCTATCTTTCTGACATTTTACCACTCTACCATTGAGAAAACCCTACGGTTGCTGTGAAACTGATATGAAGAGGGTAATGAAGTGGCAGTATACTAGTGAATGAAGTCAGTGACTGAGGGTGTAAATTAGGCAGAATGAGAGGCTAAATAATTTTGAAGGCAATCCAGTTGATATATCAAAATTTTCTTTGAAAACACCTTGCACTAATGGTGATTGATGTGAAGGATGGCATGTAATGTCAATGCTTTTGCAATGTAAGGGGCTAAGTGTTATGTCAAGCCCTTGATGGATGAAAAAATTTAAACCAATGAAACCACCTTAATTTCACCTCATGTCTAGAATGATATTCTTTATCGACAGATAAAGAAATGAAAAATAGTGATTCGCAAGTTCAAGCCTTAGGGTAGCCTCTTAGGGTTTCAATTCTTTCAAATAAATCATCCAAAATGCTTGAGAATGATGGTAGGGCATCCACTTACCTATATCAGAGAATTATAAAGCCTTGGAGGAAAATTAAAAAGGGGTTTGAAGTGGTCTGAGGGGTTAAGTTGCTTAAGAAGCCCTCCTGACCAAGGGTGCAATGCGAGTGCCAAGGGCGCAACGCTCAATCCTAGGCGCGTAGCGTCGTTGTGCAGAGGGAATTTCGAGGTCTTCCCGATATCAAAATTGGGCCCATGATAGTTCGTTGGAAATATTATCCTGTAGAATTTCCAAATCTACCATTTTTTTGCTGATTGGAGTTGATTTGTCCTGTCAAAAGTTGATTCTCCCAAGACTGGTCAAAAAGTGTTGAATGTTGGTGCATAAATGAAGAGTGCTGGTGCAAGAAACTTTTGGAGGCCTTCCTCAACTCTAAATTGAGCTCATGATAAATCATTGGAAAGATTTTCCAGTCTAGTTTTCATTTGAATCATCAAGAAAGTCATTTGGACATTCCAACTATGAGAAAATTTGGTTTTACCAAGGTCACTCCAAAAGTGTAGAAAAAATCTTGTAGCACCTGTAAATTTGACATTTCTCCCAAACCATGATATGTGTGTAAAATATGAAGGAGGTTTTTCTTTTGGGACCCATGATGGACAAAAACCTATCTCACTTTGTGAAAGTCACCTTTGTTTGTTCGGAAACACAATTTGAAGCAAAACTGGCCTTATGAGTCACAAATGGCTTGACTCTTAGAATGAATTCTTGGAAAATGATGGAGGCATGATAAGTTTATTTTGAAAAATTAGGGTGATTACACATACCAACATATTCAAATTATTGTGTAACTTCCACCATTAAACTTAACTCATCTTTTCCACCTTGTCTGGTAGTTTGCATTGTTTGTATGCAGGGCTGCAAGATGTCTTCATTGAGGAGAAAACCTCCTATCTTACCAACTTTCTGCTGATAGACCCTTTATCATTCCTCAAAAAGTGTCAATATTTTCCATTACCTCATGTGAAAACTCTGAAACTGAATGATAGTCTCCTTTGGAAATGATGGCCTTGGAACACATGAAACCCTAATTGACCTAGTGGGGGGTTTTCTGACCTAGTCTTTGACTGAAAATTGGCTTGGAGTATTTAAGTGTGAAAACAGAGTATTAACAAAGTGATGTATTGAATATCCAAAATCCAAAGTACTTGATTTATCTAAATATCCTACAGAGATAGTTTTGAGACCATCAATGCTTGAGGAACCTGGTGAACATGGGAAGGGGTAGGCTATAGGTGACCCTAGATGTAAAGTGGGTTATGGGCAAGGGAAAAACAAAGTGATGAGGTCATAGGTAGGAAAAAGGATAGAGATGAGTGACATAAGCCCATAAGGAGTCCTTTAGGAGTGACAAGGTGACCATGGAATGGAAAAATGGTAGAATAGTGAAAAAATTTCTATGAGGATAATAAAGGCAGTGAGATTTCTAAAACTCACAATATTAAGGGAATTTTGTTTTTAGAAATCTAGAACTAATATTTAGTCATCTATAGATAGTAAAAATTACTGATGACTAACACCCCCAAAATATTTAGTTTTTTTACATCTTTTTGGTTGACCGCATTGACAAGAGCCTAAAGAGTTGAAAATTCAACTCTCATGTTTGTGCCCATACTTGGAGCATATTTGATATGCAAAAAATGAGCAAGTTTTGCATATTTCTTTCCACAATGACTTTATTTCATTGCTTTGATCTTTGATTTTGTTTCATCAATTAAAGATTACATTCCTCCATTAGCAGGACTGCCTACATACATACCTCCACTTTCAGGTTCTATTTCTTTAAGTGGTTCATGGCCAATGAATTTCTACTCATTGATGCTAGCTGGGTCATTCGGTAACATTTCATCTACTTTTCATCAACCTTTAAAGACAAAAATCGGCATATCAAATGATTCACGTCCATTAACATGACAAAATAAAATGGCTACAATACATTCTAGTGAGATGCTGGATATATTGAAACCATTCCCACAGGCTTCAGAAACCACTCGGGCACAAGTTGAAGTTCTGGATGGAAAGACAAACTCCTTGCCAAAATATCTTGGAAATTAAGCAATTTATCTTACAGTTCAATTCGTTAAAAACAAAGATAATTGTAGTTCACAGTTTTCCATTAGTCCTCCATCTGATGTATTGACTATAAATAAAGCAGATGGAGTTAAACTATCACCAGTGAATATGCCTATTGTGACAACATGTGATCTCTCTGATGGTACGATTTCAAATTGTTCTGTAGTTTCTGTGCTTGAGTGTGGATTAGATCATCATACTAGTGAATAGAAGAAAAACATATCTAAAAACGAAGCAGTTCTTTCAACAAATGGATGTTCAAATAAGATGAAAAAATATGAGCACAAGCTTAAAAAGAAGCAGGTGGTTGCAGAGGAGTCTAAAATTAGTAGTTCTCACAGGCAAGTGGAGGAGTTACTTTTGAGTTAGAATTCATCATCAGCGTGCTTCTGGTTTGTAGAAGGGTTTGTTTCCTCCTCCACAGCCTTCTTTGCCCACATTTCATATATCAGAGAACCGATATGAAGTGGGCAAGGTTTCTGATGAGGATCAGTTGAAACAAAGAGAAATTAAATCCATCCTTAACAAATTAACACCCAAAAACTTTGAGAAATTTTTTGAACAGGTCAAAGAAGTGAACATTGAATTTGCATCATGTTTTCATGGTATAATATTGAAATATTTGACAAAGCCTTGATGGAGCTGGCTTTTTGTGAAATGTATGCAAAATTCAGTTTTCGGCTTGCTGCAGGAATACCAGAATTTTATGAAGATAATGCATTAGGGGAATTTTGAGGTCGAAAATGGGCCTCCTAAGAAAAATGTACAACAAAAATAAAATTTATAAAAACCAATAGGATTCAAGATGATGATGTCAACCATTGGGGATGATTTACCATTTTTTAAATAAAAGGGTAAAAATATTAAAAAACAATAAAATAATAAAACTACTTTTTCAACTCTTATTTTCAACTTATCTCCCAAAATTTTTACTCAAATTTTGAGTGGGAGTACTCGTTGGATGAAAAATTTAATTCCTCATCCAAGGAGTACCCATGTTGCATACTTTCGATGAACCCTGCTACATGAAAAATGAGAAATACATTAAAAAAACATGATTACAATCACGTTTTTTTATGTATTTCTAATTTTATGTGTAGTAGGACCCATCGAAAGTATGAAACATGGGTACTCCTTGGATGAGGAATTAAATTTCGCATCCAACAAGTACTCCCGCTCAAAATTTGAGTAAAAACTTTGGGAGATAAGTTGAAAATATGAGTTGAAAAAGTAGTTTTTTCATTTTTCCCTCTAAAATTTGATGATGTCATCAAATCTTATTTGATTTTTTCCACTATTATTTTATAATTTCCTTAGGAGGCCCATTTTAGACCTCAAAATTCCCCTAATGGAAAGGTTGTTTTCAAGCGAGTTCTTTTGAACAAATGTCAGGAAGAATTTGAAATATATGAAAGAGAAGAGGCAAAGGATGGGAAAGTAGAAGAGCATGGTGAAAAAATAATTTCAGCAGAAGAAAGATGGGAGAAGAAGGCTGCAACACAGTGATGAATGCTAGGAAATAGAAGTTTTACTGGTGAGCTTTATAAAGAAAGTACATTGACCGAAAGAATTATGCATGCATGCATAGAGAAATTAATTGGTGAATTTAAGCATCTAGACGAGGAAAATGTTGAAGCTTTGTGCAAACTGATGAGCACTATTGGTCATATGATTGGCCATTCAAAGGCCAAGGAACATATTGATGCTTACTTCGATAGGATGAAAAAAATGTCCAATAACCAAGGGCTTCCCTATAGGTTGAGGTTCATGTTGAAGGATATGATTGATTCGAGGAGGAATGGATGACAACAAAGGAATAAATTTGAGGGCCCCAAGAAAATAGAGGAAGTGCATCAGGATGTTGTGCAAGAACTACATGGATAGGGAGGCCGCTCTCGAGGTACCAATATGGGAAATTTAGGTCAGAGACTTGTGACACCACTTGATCATGGCGGGAGAGGACCTGCGATGCCACCTTACATGGTAGGTGCACAGACGAGTTCACTTCCACATATGGGTGGGATTAAAGGGCCACAACCCCATATGGTACCACATGACCGTTGATTCACTATTCAAAATTCTTAGATTGTGGATAGGGCTCAATTTGAAAATCAGTCTATGCCAAGCCCTTCAACACACAGAGATTCTGATGATGGCCACTTGACCCTTGGTCCTAAGGGAGGTCTTGGCAAGGGAATAAGAGGGAGGGCTCAAACTCTGCCATATGCTAAGAGTGATCTAACATATATTCCACCATTCACATCCTGAGTAATAGATGAACAGGTGCAAGTCCAAT
This sequence comes from Pinus albicaulis, assembly GCA_034641835.2. Taxonomy (NCBI): domain Eukaryota; kingdom Viridiplantae; phylum Streptophyta; class Pinopsida; order Pinales; family Pinaceae; genus Pinus; species Pinus albicaulis. The sequence continues at coordinate 317,040,074 of CM076575.1, forward strand.
TTTAGGTTGCAGTTCTGACCGAATGCCAGTTGGTATGAGAGATGAAATTTTGACAAGGACTTATGCTGCATAAAAGCCTTTATTTGAAAAATCATGTCTCTAGGAAATAAATGGTTTTTATAATGACATAAGGGAGTTTAACAAGTCATACTCATCAGGTGACAGAGGTGGGAAGACTACAAATGCTAAATTTCAACTATAAGAACATTCTTCTCATTGAGGTTCAACTTAGGAAACACGCTGAAATGGAAATCAAAGAATATTACAAGTGAATTCCTTTACAAATCTTCCATGCATTTTCATTATGTATTTTAGAGAAGTCGACAAGTTTCCTTGAATTTTTCTTAATTTTGCATGACATACCATCCAGTGTGAGATATTTGAAGGAGGAAAATTTTTGTGTAGATGACCTTAAAGCACAATTGTTCCATTCAACTATGGTTTCGCTTTGGATATTAGATTCTTTTTTCAGGGAAGATGTTGAAATTGATCTTCTAGGGAATCTACTTACACATTTATGCAAGTTTGAGCCTTTATTGCTAAATCAAGGACAACTTACTGAAGGGCAATGTGAAATTTTGCATTTTTTCTTATTCAAGTTTGAATTTATTTAAGGACTGCTACAATCTATGGTCATTTGTGATTATGAATTATAACTATATATAATTTTGATGTTTCTAGGTTGGAGACTATACTATTTTCATTGGAGGATGCTACTGTTGATGTGCCCAAGGCTCCTGAGTTCCTTGGTCATGTACAGTCAAAATCCACTAAGCTGATTCCATGTCATTGGAACAATTTTGCATCCTTTCGGGGAAACAAATTCTTTACAAGATAGGAGTTTCCCAAGAAGGAATTTATAACATGAAACCAAAAAGATTACAAGCAATGTAATTTTTTCTTTCCAAGGCATATGATAGAGAAACCTGGCTTTATTTAGGGCTACTCATCCATATAGGGTCCAATGTGTATTTGGTTAAGTAGATAATGAATTTTCTTTCCTAAATATATGTGTAATGCTAATTAATGGCTCAACCTATTCTTCTATCATGCCTCCAAGAGACCATGGGTAGGTATGACTAATGGCTCCTCTGCCATTCTTTGCTGTAGAATAGGTGGTCTCAACGGAGTTATAATAGAGTAAAAAAGAACTATAAGCTTGACAACTATACGAATAGGATTTTCCCTAAGCCTTAAATATTTACTCTTTGTTGATTATTTTTTTCTTTAGGGTGATATGACCAAGGTAGATGCAATTATGCTGAAGGACCCCACCCTTGAAGAACTAACATTCCTACCTTAAAAACTACCAACAGCTAAGGAGCTACAAGAAACAACACCATCTTTGATTTGAACCTAAATAGTCTTATTATCTTTGAGTATTTCCCTAATCACAATGACTAGTAGATTCTCCTCATGGATCATTTATCTCATTATATTTATTATTAAAATACAGAAAATGTATCCCTACATTATAATCTTGGGAAAAAAAAATATAATTGTTATCATTTAAATTATCCATATCTCTTGGAGCCCAAAAATCCATGTGATTTGGATAAGCTCTATTTATAACCTCAAAAGAAACCCTATTATAAGCTAAAGGACCATTACGTCCTCTTGAGTCTTGACAAAGTATGTGTTATATTCTTTCCACGACTATTCACGCCCATGGTTTTGTGCATGGGTTTGTGCATGGTTTTGGGGCATGATGGTTTTCAACCCTTGGTATTTTGTAGATCCGGTCAAGGGAACTATGGTTATGTTCTAATCCAGGGTTAATGGATTGGGGTTTATGTATGCTTCGACATGTATATATATGTGTTGTAACACGAAAAGGAATATAATGAAAAATCAAGTTGGTCATCCTGATTTGGGATCCAGGGGAAAATCTCTGTGTTTATCTGTTTTATGTTTTATGCTCTCGCTATTGTTTATTTTTTTTTAAAGATTCGTTTGTAGATAATTTCTGTATAGGGTCAAAACCTACATTTGGTTTCGGAGTTGTTTCGGCTTCAAGGGGACACCTTTGCTGCTGAGGGAATTTTTGCTCAGGCCTGAGGTAGACCCTGTTCAGTGGGAGATCTACGGGACCGATTCTTGCAGTGAAAGAAGATGGCGAGCAGTGGAAATATAGAGATTGAGAAATTTAATGGTCAGATTTTTGAGTTGTGGAAGCTCAAGATGGAGTATTTGTTGGTGGATAAAGACCAATGGATCGTGATAGATCCTGTTACTAAACCAACAACAATGTCAGATGAAGACTGGAAAAAGTTGGATCGGAAGGCGAAGAGCACAATACGGTTGTGTGTCTCAGATTCAGTATTGTTGAATGTATCTGGGGAAGCTACGACGAAGAATTTGTGGGACAAGCTTGGGACTTTGTACCAGTCTAAGTCTCTGGTGAATAAATTGTTCCCGCGGAAAAAGTTGTATAACCTGAGGATGAAGGATGGAGACTTGGTGACAGAGCATATGAATGCCTTCAATACTGTGGTAAGTTAGCTGTCATCTATTGATATTAAAATCTCAAATGAAGATAAGTGCATAATTTTGTTGTGTTCTCTACCATACTTGTGGGACAACCTAGTTATTGCAATAGGTAGCAATACAACTATCTTGAATTTTGATGACATTGTCTCAGCCTTGCTGTCAGAGGAAATGAGAGGGAGAAATATGGAGGGTCAGAATGGAGATGCCTTATATGTACAAGGAAGGTCCCAGAACAGAAACAAGAATAAGGTTTCGAGTGGGAGATCTAAATCTAGAGGGAGATCTAAATCTCCTAGAAAGTTTGTAAAGGTGTGTTGGAAATGTCAAAAGGAAGGGCACTAAAAAAAGGACTGTAGATATAAAGCTCTTGAGAAAGGAAAGGGATCTGATCATGGTCCTTCTGTAGAGGCAAAAACCACCTCGAATGAAGGTGGGGATGTGTATTTGGCTTCTTCTTCAAATACACATGTAAATCATGAGTCATGGTTGATTGACTTGGGTGCATCTTTTCTCTTCACTCCCCATAGGGAGTGGTTATGCAAGTATGAGAAATATGATGGTGGTGATGTCTTCCTAGGGAATGATAGGAAGGCCAGAATCGTCGGATGTGGAAAATCCAAGTTGAAGCTGCAAGGTGGAAGGATTACAACACTCTTGGTGTTCTGCACATACCTGCATTGGCCAGAAATCTGATTTCTATAAGCAAGATGGATGATCCAGGTGTAAAAACAGTGTTCTAGAAAGATACTTGTAAGATGGTTCGTGGATCATGGGTATTAATGTAGGGAGTTCGAATTCGAACTATGTACAAGCTTCAGGGAAGCACTGTTTTTGATGTGTGAAATAGTTCTGTGGTTCCTAAAAGTGGAATGGAAAGCCTAGCGGTCTCTAGAGAAAAGACCATGCTATGGCATCAAAGGCTTGGACATATTGGAGAGAAGGGACTTCAGATACTGCATGGAAATGGTATGGTAAAAGGTATTTCTAATTTCTCTATGGATTTCAGTTTCTGTGAACGTTGTGTATATAGGAAGTAGAATCAGGTGAGTTTTCCTTCTAGTGCTAAGAGGGCGAACAAGATATTAGAGCTTTTGCAAAGTGATGTGTTTGGACATGTGTCGATTCCATCACTGGGTAAGTCTGTGTACTATGTTTCATTCATAGATGACTTCTGAAGGAATGCATGGATATATTTCTTGAGAAAGAAATCAGAAGTCCTTGACAGATTTAAAGAATTTAAGGCTTTGGTGTAAAACCAGACAGAGAAGAAGCTAAAGGTGATGACGACAAATAATGGTGGGGTGTTCTGCAAGAAGGAACTTGAAGAGTTCTGTAAGAAGTGTGGTATATCACGACATAAGACTAATCCATACACACCTTAGCAAAATGGAGTTGCAAAAAGAATGAACAGAACACTGATGGAAAAAGAAAGAAGCATGCTCAATGATACCGGGTTAGGACAAGAATTCTGGGAAGAGGCAGTAGATACTGCATGTTACTTGGTTAATAGATCACCTTCATTAGTGTTGGAGGATAAGACTCCACATGAGGTATGGACTGGTAATAAAACCTCTCTTTCACATCTGAGGGTATTTGGATGTGATGCATATGTACATGTTCCAAAGGAGAAAAGGACCAAGTTGGATAATAAATCTGAAAGGTGCATCTTTATTGGGTATAAGGATGGTTTAAAGGGTTACAAGCTTTGGAATCCAAAAACAAGGAAGGTTGTGTACAACCGAGATGTGGTGTTTAGAGAGGTGAAATATTTTGTTAAACATGAAGTCCTACCAAAGGAACTTGAGAAGATAGAGTTTGAGCTAAAGGAGGATGAATCAGACTCTACAACAGAAGAAGGCTCAAAAGAGGAAGAGCCATAAACACCAGCTGTGAGAAGATCAGTTCAGGAAAGAAGACAACCAGAAAGCTATATTCCATCTGCTTTATGTTCAAATTTTGCTTTAACTATAACTAATGATGATCCCAGAACTATCAGGGAGGCAGTAGACTCAGAGGATGGAAAGCTATGGAAGGAGGCCATGGTTGATGAAATGGCATCCTTGCATAAAAATGAGGCATGGGATCTGGTGGAGTTGACAGTTGGAAAGAAGCCCATCTAGAGAAAATGGATGTTTAAGAACAAGATGAATGTACAAGGCAATATTGAGAAATACAAAGCTCAGTTTGTAGCAGAAGGTTATTCCTAGGTACTGAGAATTGATTTTGGTGATATTTTTTCTCATGTTGCCAAAGTTACCTCTATTAGATTACTTTTATCTGTTGTTGTTGCATTTGATTTTGAGGTAGAATAGATGGATGTGAAGACAACATTTCTTCACGGGGATCTAGAAGAGGAGATCTACATGAAACAACCTGAAGGCTTTATGGTGAAGGGGAAGAAAGAATTGGTATGTAGGTTAAAGACGTCTCTAGATGGGTTAAAACAATCACCAAGGATGTGGTATCAGAAATTTGATACCTATATACAGGGACTTGGCTTCACCAGAAGCAAGGAGGATCACTATGTTTATTTTAAATTAATTGGTGGCCATGTTATTTATTTGGTCTTGTATGTGGATGATATGTTGTTGATTGGAAATGACAAATAAATTATCCAAGATTTGAAGACCCAACTGTTCTCCAAATTCGACATGAAGGATCTTGTTGCTGCAAACTATGTTTTGGGCATGGAAATTAAGAGTGATCAGGCAAAGAGGAAGCTTTGGCTAAACCAGAGGAATTATGTCGAGTCTATATTGCATAGGTTAAATATGCAAGATAGTAAACTGGTGAATGTTCCAATTCCTATAGGTGTAAATCTGTCTGCTGAACAGTGTCCCAAGACACAAGAAGAAGAGGAGGATATGTCATGTGTTCCATATGCAAGTGTAGTGGGTAGCTTGATGTATGCAATGGTCTGTACTAGACCAGACATTGCACATGCAATGGGAGTATTGAGCAGGTTTATGTCAAACCCAGGGAAGGAGCATTGGACAACATTGTAGCGGGTTTTCAGATATTTCTGTGGCACTAGTGATTATGGCTTGTGCTACTAGGGAAGAAGAGGATTGGAAAGAGTGTTGGACATTCATGGTTTTGTTGATGCAGACTGGGCTGGATATCTAGACCAAAGAAGATATGCAAGTGGGTATGTGTTCAGCCTATTTGGAGGTGCAGTCAGCTGGATGAGTAAAAGACAGTCTGTAGTGGCTCTTTCAACTACAGAGGCAGAATACATAGCAGCCACTCATGCAAGCAAGGAAGCATTTTGGTTGCAGATATTGTATTCAAGTATGGGGTTGGTGCAACAAGCTATAAGGATAGACTATGATAGCCAAAGTGAAATTTTCTTGGCTAAGAAGCCTGCTTATCATTAAAAGACAAAGCACATTGATGTTCAATATCACTTTGTGAGAGATATGGTTGAGGCTAAAAGGGTGTTGCTGGTAAAGGTGGACACTTTGAAGAATGTTGCAGATGCATTGACGAAGTGTGTGAGCACTTAGAATTTCTCTTGTTGTAGAGAAACAATGGGTGTTAGAGAGCTGGGATAATGACTAAGCTCTCCTGTGGAGCTTGTGGAAAGAAAAAAACAAGTGGGAGAATGTTGGGTATGTGTTATATTCTTTCCACGACTAGTTACACATGAGGGGGACACAGGGGGGGCAATAGCCCCCACTGTACGTTGTGGCGGGCGCAGCAGGGGGGGCGGCAGCCCCCCCTATTCGGGGTTCAGGGTAGCACCCTAGGAAATTTTTGTTGGACCTTATTTTTCGGTGGGCAAACCCGCCCATGGTTTTGTGCATGGGTTTGCACATGGTTTTGGGGCATGATGGTTTTCGGCCCCTGGTATTTTGTAGATCTGGTGAAGGGAAATATGGTTATGTTCTAATCCAGGGTTTATGTATTCTTTGGCATGTATATATATGTGTTGTAACACTAAAAAGAATATAATGAAAAATCAAGTTGGTCATCCCAATTTGGGATCCAGGGGGAAACCTTTGTATTTGTTTGTTTTATGTTTTATGCTCTTTCTATTGTTTATTTTCTGTTCTAAGATTTGTTTGTGGATAATTTTTGTACAGGGTTAAAACCTATAGTATGATGGAATGAAATTAGGTGAAGACCAGATCCAGGCTTACCATGTCAGAACTTAGGTTCATTGAGATGACGACCTTGGTTTGAAGATATCCACCATACAAACTAGGACCACCCATACTTATCATTTCCATCTCTCTTTAATCATCAATATTAACATATTGAGGACCTATAACTCGTGGAGGCCCATGGTAGTCATTGTAATGTACTTTATTAGAATACATGCTATTTCTTATTATGATATTTACCACATCTGAAAATGGCTTCATTCACATCATTTTGAAGAAGTCTACAAATTAGGTCAACATAATTTGTTTCACATTTACGACTTCCCTCACATTTGTTGGTTGTTGAAGCTCGAGCACTTTCATAACAAAAATAGGCAAAGTCAAACAACAAAAAAAGGTCCACTGTCTTTTCATTTTCTAATATTATAATGAAGTTTTATTAGAGACACTGTTTTTTTGTTTGTTTTGGTTCGAAAAGGGGTTGTTGTTGGTTTTATGCGACTTTCAATTTATCATATGTAGCATTTTGATAAATGAGAAATAATAATGTGTGAAATTTATCTTGTAGAAATTAATGCTAAATGAAAGGATACACAGTTTAACCAAGCTACAATTCACTTTGGTAAAGGCGGAGGAACATCTTAAAAAAATGCTTAAGGATACACCATATACAAAGTTTGACCATAAGAAATATATGCTGTTTTTTTTAGATATGTTCTTTTTTCTACCCAAGATATCATAACAAGAAAAATATTGATATTGTAGATATTGTTTGAGGATGTCATTAAGGTCAATTTTTCTGATGTCCTATTTGATTGATAGTTTCTCATAGGTCGAGAAGGCTTTAAATATGAATTAATATGTCCATGAAAAAAATCATATTCAAATTTTATAGATATAAAGATTGAATGTATTTGTTTGATTGTTACTTGACTCTGCAGTGGGTAGGTTACAGGAAATGTGATTGGAAAAAGGACAGGGAGACGATGCATATCACGTATTGGATATGGTTCATTTGTTGTTAGAGATCGCTTAAACACCTAAGCCATCGAATTTGAAAATGCTTCTAGTAGGAATTCCTATGGTTTTTAATGTTGTGATTATTTCACCTCATGGTTATTATTTTAGGCAAGCAAATTCTTTAGGAATTTCAGACACGACATCAGTGGATAGGTAAACAATTTTTTTATAATTGCAATTTCCATTCCATGATATCCTCTCTTTATTGTTTGATTTTATTTTGGACGTTTATTTTGATTTTGTTTTGTAATTTAGCTATGAAATTGAAAATACTTAGTACAATGTCTATTTAAACAACAACCAAAGCTTGAAGATGAAATTATTATTACACTATATTTATTGGAATCATTATAGCTATTTTGTGTTAAAATATTTTCTTGACTTTCATAAAAAGTTACTTTCGTGTTGTAATTTGAGTACATGTTGTTTATATACTTGACTAAGTTCATGCGTTAGAAAATGAAATGTTGTTGTGAATAAAAAGACAAGGATTAAACGTCAAACCTCAGCTTATTTGTTTTCACAATTTATCTACACCTTGAGATTTTTAGCATATAACTTAGTTGACATGATTGTTCCTAAGCTTTCCTTGAAAGTTGAGTACTAAGTCACTAGGATGTTCTTTTCTATATATGGTGATATTTTATTTTCTTTGTTTATACAAGTTATTTGGCCACATTATAGTGGAAATTATCGCCCCAATGAAGTAAATTTGTTCGAGTTTATTACTTGTATGGGGAAAAATGGCTTTGACATTGCTGATGTTGAGGTATATGTCGTATAAATTATTTATAGTATAATTTAGTTTATATTGTAGTGTTCATTGTCTTTCATGTGTTACACTCCATTGTATCTTCTTTTGTTTTCAGAAAATGAATTCAATATTGATGGTAAGAAGCATGTATTGAAAAAATAGGGGAGCAATAACATTGGAGCGACAAATGCAAACAAAGAGAGAGGAGAACTGGTCTAGTGATACTCTTAGAGCCAATATCCCGCATAAGACACACATATAAAGATTGATGGTCAAGTCTTCAGAGTTGGTAAATTCACCTACCATGCCTTAAAAACACAACAATAATTTTTTGAAGTGATGAAACACCATTTCACGTGTAAATTGTAGTCCAACCAATATTAAGTTGGAAAATCATATTATAATACTTTAACATTTCAGATAATATAATTTATGTGGTTAAAATTATTTATAGTTGCACCTGATATTGTTTAGTATTGTAATTAAAATATGCGACTTTGTGTTTTCATATTAGATGAACATGCATATTGTATGACAATTTTTAAATCATACAAACTAATTTATATTGATTAATAATGAACACAAAATCAATTTAAAACTACTAAATTAGTAGTTTATATTGATTAATGATGAACACAAATAAAATGAATATATGACTAAATTAGTCACTTATAATGATTATTAATGAAAGTAAATGAAATGAATATAAACTACTAATTAGTCGTTTATATGATGAATAAATTACTAAAACAAATGATAAATTTGTGACTACAAATGACGACTAAATTTTGCATACATACGAATATTAGTAGCTAATTTACAGTATCTTATAACACGACTAAGATTTATTCATATTTCTTCGGTCATTAATTGGTTTCAAATGATGACTAAAATTTGCATATATATGACTATTAGTAGCTAATTTACAGTATCTTATAACACGACCAACATTTTGGTCATATTTCTTTTGTCATTAATTGGTTTTCTCAGGTGATCATATAGTAATATATTTTGTTGTATATTTGGTCATTAATTGTGACAATTAATGACCAAATCAAAGATTAAATCAATGACTAAATCAATGACATAATCAATGAATAAATTACTTATCAAATCAATGACTAAATCAGTGACAAAATTAATGACCAAATATACAACTAGAAAACAAAATTGAGATAACCAATTAATGACTAAGCTAAAAATGACCAAAATTTGGTTGCCTTATAAGATACTGTAAATTAGCTACTATTTGTCATCGACCGAAAAATAGTCGTTGATATTAAAATTTTAGTCATTTTTTTAGTAACTAATTAACCATTTTGTACTAGTGAACTCCCTCTGAATTCTGCATATGCGCTACTGCTAACACTGCCACTGCCAACTGTTATAGCACTGCAACACAGTTTCTTTCAGCAACTTTAAACAATCCAAAATTTGACAAGTATAATGCATTTTGATGATAAAGGTATCACTATTGCTAGCCTCTATGCCGCCTCTTTGAAGTTTTTGCACTATTGCTACTCTACACTGTGTCCCTCCACGTTACTGCAACGCTGCTCTTTCTACTCAGAATCTGGCACTGCTAACCACTGTGTCATCACTTCAACACTCCTCTACACCAATTAATAGTTGGTCCTCCTAATTCTCATTTGGGCTCTTGTAGCAAGGTGATGATTCGAGAGGTGGACTCCTTAAGGATCCTACCCATATTGTATCTCTGGGTATATAAATCCAAATCAACCCACCTCCCTCTTGGAGGTATATGAGAAATCATAGAAAACTCCTCCTCCTCTATCTTTGTTTCTCCGGCCTGAGGATCACGCTTCTCATCCTTGTCCTTCTTTATGAGATGACTTTGTGTGTTATAATGTCCCATCTCACCACACTGAAATCATTCGATCTTTGATATATCCTTCTTCCTCCTTCGCTACTCTTTTTTTCCCTTTGATGCAAGGGTTGCATTCTTATCCTCCTCCTTCTTGACCTTTGAACCACTACTAATACTGCTCTCAAGTTGACACTTTAGTAAATATATCCTTGTCTCTTCTTGCCGAAGAGCTGCCCACACTGCTTCCCAGCCTGACAAATTCTCTCTGCCCAGAATGCTCTGGATAAAGACTTGATAGTCTTCGGACACATAATTTAAGGCAATTCTGACCATATTTGTGTCCCGAGAAGATGACCCCACAACTTCTAGCTAATTTTGGTTTTCTTGAAGTCTATACAAGAATATTGGATAAATTCTCTCTCCCTTCTGCATCTTGGTTGTCCACACTTTCTCTTCCAGAAACATCTTGCTCTGCCTGGAAGACCCCTGATATAGTGTTTCCAACATATCCCACATCTCCTTGACTGTCCCTTTGATAGATATGTGCGAAATGATATGATCCTCCACTCCATTAAGGATTAACCACTTGGCCTTTTCCATGTTATTCTTGAAGGCCCTTAATGGTGTTGCATCCACTGGTTCAGCTTGAGCACTATTAATAAAGTGCTTGAGGTCATGCTCATCTAGAAGGAAAATTATCCTTGCCTTCCAGATTACATAGTTAGAGGCTCCCTCCAACTGAAACTGGTCACACAATTAACTGGTGGCCATCTCACCCAAACTTTGTCGATTTGGTGCCTCTCACCCAAACACTATCGATTTTCTACCTCTCACCCTCTCCACAGTTGGCTTTATGTACTCCTTATGGAGCAAGCCACAAAATCTGCTACTACTGCATGGGGAATTTAAGTTTCTTGGGAAAGAGAACTAAATGAGGTGAAAAATCCCCAAAACTGTGTTTCTGCTACGCTTTCTGATGCTCTGCACCAGCAATCACCACTGTGCAGTCAACTGCGTCCCTCTAGCTACTGATTTGCATCGATCTGCTGCACTTCTCCCTCTGCCTCAGACAAACAAAAACCTTGAACAATCCTACCTCTCTTTCGGCTCACTTAGAGAGATATTTTCTTGCTGGTCTAGCCCTCCTAGCTTGGACTGCGTAGTCAACTATGAGATCGATCTGCTGCTTACGCAACTCTTTGATCCCAACTTCACCAATTTTGAATCTGTTGGATCTGTTCTTTGTCTCTTCTGCACTAAACTTAAACAAGCTCTGATACCATGTGAAAATTCCGTAAACTCATGAATCCTACTGCAGCAACTGATGGAAAGTCTTATATTGGTTATTTACTGTGTTCTACAAGCATATATCGAAATCCATTCACTACAACCTCCACAAATAATCTGCGGAAGAATTACAAATGTGGAAACAAATTTGAACAAAAATAGATCACACAACCATTCGACACAGTTTTTTTTGGACTAATGTCCCTGGAGAAACCCAATGCAGGAAAACCAATGCTATAGATCTGAGGGTTTATATATTATGCAGTAAATATTCTGTGCACTCTTTGACTTAGGATTCCTTCCAACTGAAATTACTTTCACTCGTTGAAAAATATCTCTTGATCAAATTTTCTCCTTTGGGACTTCTCACTAAATAAAATCGATCTTTGATGTCTGCCTTGTGTCTTCAAAATGTGTTTTCCAAATGACCCTTTAATCCAACCTTATATTATTCTCGTTGAGACTTCAATGACCTAGATTAGATCTCTAATCAATGGCTAAGATTAAACTTTGACTTGATCCATTTTTTCTATATCATTCTCACTCACATTCTATTAATCCACTTTACTTCTTTTATTTTCCTAAGTTTAGACTTAGGGTCCCTTTAAAAATAATTAATTATATCTATAGAATACAATTCGAGTGAAATTTCACCAAACGATTTCTGGGTTATTTGGAATACATGCGTCTAAGCCTCTCCACAAAAATTGAGACTTAGAGAACATCTGATGATACCTTAAATAAACAACGTTCATGTTGAGTAGCTCTAGGGTTCTAGTTTGAAAATGCATGAAAGATGAACTGCATAGAGAAGTGGGGTGGGTGATCCAACAAAAAAATCATTGAGAACATATTTATTCATAAGTCCAATTGGAGTTGGGAAAGGCTTGATGGTCGTGGAGGTTTATAGCGGATGGTGGTCCATAGAGTCATGAGATGGAGATTAGAGTTCCTTTCAGATAGTTTTCCATATTGTACTCTCTATGTAACAATTTTCTTAACAAATAATAAAATATTCTAAGTAGCATAGTAGCAACAAGGGTGTTTTTTGACCCGAAGGGGGTTTTTCACCGGATATGTTGTGTTCCTATGTGATGTGATGATTTGTGTCTCATTGTGCATGCTTATTTCATATGTTATGGCTCTCATGTGTTGGTTCTAGTTGAAGTTGCATATTCAAAAATATTTCTTATTTGTTAAGTAATGAATGGATTAATAATTGTAAACTGTGTAACTTTTATCACTACTAATTCACCCCCCCTTCTCAGCAGTGATCCTAGTTCCAAGTTTGTTGTATTTGGCTTCCACACACAAACTATCAACTAGGGAGCTAACAAGCATAATATTAGAGGGTGCACGTAGTGTCATGAAAGCCCACATGCCTATCTCATATTTTTTTCATATTAATTTTTTTATAACATATTTAATTTTTGTTTTTAATTAATTTTTTCATATTTAATTTGATTTATTATTTAATTTTAATAATTGAGCAAGTGTGTTCCTCTTTAATAATTGATCAAGTGTGTTCATCTTGCATAGAATTTTCCTCCAACTTAATGGTGCAAAGACTTTTCATGGCGATAGAAAAACCTTTATCACCTTCATCTTGTTATCAGTTCAATTCTCTAAATGATGTGTTGTTATTAATTCAATTTCTTTAGACAAGCCTATGTTTTTTAATTTGAATTATGAAAGAAGGTTGGTGTTAAATTTCCCCAGTTCAATTCTCTGAATTCCCCTTTGGTTTTATTTGAATTTAATGTTCTCGTGGTTTTCTTTGAATTAAAATTTTATCTGAATTAATTATTTTTGGTTTAAATGATGAAATTAGGTTGGTGATAAAGGTTGTGAATTCAGTTTTGTATGCCCCTTCATTTCATTCTTTCATTTCATTAATTTTTTGTGATGATAAGCATTCATATACTTTATACTTTAGCCCCTCATCTAGATTTGGCATATTCAGTGTTCGTTAGGCCATTTTGAGAAACTTCTAACATTGCAAGAAATATCGGAGTAGGGTAGATCCATAACCGGTGCTTTGAGCCTTAAAGGAGTCCCATATCTTGCCATAGTCATGACATTTTACAAACATTCAAATTTAGTGAGACTTGATTTTTTGGAAAACATATATTTCAAGTTCTCATGGGGTAGTATTTCATATGAATTGACACATAATTATATGATTTGTTGAATTTGAAACTATGTTCTTTTTTTGTTCTACCATTTAAATTTTTAATTTGATAGGAAATGATCTGGAAAAAGTGGTGCTTATATTTTTCATTTAGGTGTGCATATATTGTGAAAGTTTTCATTAGCCATTGTGAAAATATCTCTTAACCTCATTGTTGCTTTTTTTGTAGACAAAAAACTCACCTTATGTCTGAACAAACGTTCACTTCACTCACCATCGCAATCCTCATTGATTTATAATGCCAATGATCACTATTCACCATTAAGCTCTAGAATCCCTAGTTCCTAGGAAGTGCCATAGCAGCAGCCATTTCACTTCTCTATCCCCAACTCCTATGCGATTTTTTCTTATGCAGAATGATACTAATAGCAGGCCAGTTCTTGTACAAACTAAGAGGGCTCTTATAAGCCTTCCACCATGTTCTAGTGCAAGGAGCCCTCAAACTTGGGATATTTAAAATAAATCCATTGTGCCTCCTCACACCTCTAAGAGAAGAAATTCTATTAATGCATTATCTGGTAATTCTAGGATTTTGTCTATGTACTTTTCTATTTGTCATGGGTCAAGGAATTTTTAATTTCACCTAACTCTCCAAGTATACCCAATTGAGAATGTAATTTTTTCTTTCTTTCTTTTCTTTATCATGCGAAGAAGATTGTAGCATTAAAGTATACTTTTTTATGTTGTTTGTCAAATGAGATGGAGTTATTTAAATTGGCCCTCATTTTTCCTTTTTTTTTTTTTGCATTCCAAACTACATTTTACTAATACAAATTCAGGGCTTACCTACCAAGTTTCTTCGGCACATTTGTATTTCGTTTGTGTTGTTTTTTGTTACGAGTTTACTTTTCATCGATTTTTTCTCTCCTTTCATATCATGTGAAGAATATATTAATACATAAGAAATAACTAAGATATTTTTGTTTTCTTATGTCCTACTGGATTGAATTATTTACATTGGCCCTCATTTTTCATTATTCATGGTCCATGCTGCATATTCATAATACAAAGTTAATGTTTTTTTGTTCAACTATTGTAGTAATTTATACATCTTTTTAATTATATCCTTTATTTTTGTTTGTCATTTTATGTTAAAACCCATTGTTCTAGTGGTGTATACTGAATTTATTGAATGGATGATATGGAATGTATGTTGCAGCAATGACTTGACTTGTGAAAGTTTCTTTTGTTTTCCTTTGTTTTTGTTTTTTCAATGTGATGTCTATTCTGATGAAGTAGACATTATTATTTTTAGGAGGGTAAATATGAGATAGAGGATAGTGAATAATCATTGGGATAAAATATCTTACAGAATGGATACCCACAGGTTATGGTCTATATAACTTCTAACGTACATTCATATACTTATAAAATTAAAGACAAAGACTTGTCTTGCCCCTTTCATTCCAACATGTTGAGAGTTATAGATTGAGGAGAAGGAATTTGAATTTTCTATTTCACTTCAATTTTTCAATTTATGTTTCTCGTTTTTCACTTTTAGGGGAGATTTTATTTCTCATATATTTTTGAGATTGTTAATTTCATGGTAATTGTAGTTGAGTTCTTAGGAAGGTTCTTCAAATGTCGTAATTAGAAACATTATTGACTTTTAAAGAGTGTTAATGAATTTTTTCTATCAACAATATTAAAAAAATAATTTACTCTAAGAAGATAATTATACAACATGATCATGTCATTAGGTGGTAGACGTGAAAGATTAGTTCATTTTTCTTTTTATATTCCTACATATTAGTGATAATTATTTTTAGTCGTCTACTCTATCTTTGATAACAATATTAGTTGATCTTGCTATGAGGAGACACCTATGCATGCTTTTGTTCCTACAGTAGATCATAAGCCGCCCTATACATCATGCACCTCCTCATACCATAAAAATGGTATTACTATTCACTAAAGTTTTTAGGGCATGTCATATTTGATGGTGTAAAGTTGTCTAATGATACCACTAATGTGATTTTGTTAACCTTTGATGTAATTGAATTCTTAAGATGTATTTTAATAGAAGAATGATTACTGGACCTTAGATGCACTTTGGAATTAGTGGAAAGTACCTACCATCCACACTTTTTTTTGCCTTTGAGACATCTTTCTTCACATAAACCAGTCTCCAGTTTCCATATTTTTATCATACATCAAAGCAAAGAAGAGGCATAGGAAGTCAGTGTTTTGGCCATGTTTTGGTTCTTTCTCTTCAAATGTATGGATCCCATGTTATCCATAAGGTAAAGTTACACAATATTGACTTCAATTAATTTCATCAATGCGACCCTTATTCTCAAATCTATCGATGTTGAGCTATCCCAAAAGGAAATTCATATAATTCAGGTACACACATTTATTTCCAAAGAAACATTTGACCACATAGATATTGCAAGCTTAATCTATTTTAAGCCTGGATAGTATTTTTTCTCTTACCTCAAGGGCCATGAGTCTTTCCTTGCCACATTATATCGTTAATGGTAATTCATTATTGTTCTGATAATTACTGTACTACCTCTTATTTTTTGTTTTTAAAATTTTATATCAAGTTGTGAGTGAGTGTAGTGAAGCCGAAGCATGGCTAAATGAAAAAATGAGACAAAAATAGTCCCTCCTAAAGCATGTATGACCCGGATTGGATCATAATATTATTTTTCATCCATATCAATGCATTTGGAATGGAAAAAGTGGATGAATTAGCTCATGGGATTGTTTTTACTAGCGGGACAAAATTTGGAAAAATGGGGTCTGAAACCTTTCAGAATAATTTTGAGGCATAAAATAACATTTTTGGGGGGTAAAATATTGTCTCTTACTTCTGCACATTCTCATGCTATTCTACACATTGAGGCCTTTCCAACGATGCAAGAATCACATAAATCAGAGTCCATATGCAAAAGTTATTCCACTTAGAAGTTGACCTTCTTGTTTTCACACCTATAGTCCGGGAGTATGTTGCATCAGCCCCCATTATTCATGGTAAAGGGGCTAGCCATATTTTTTTGATGTTAAAGAATCTAGAAGAGTCTTTTTTTGTAAATCTATTTAATAGTTTATGTAGTCAAAATTAACCACTAGTAGGCTATCGGGTTGTGTTATAACTAGACCAGTAGGAGGAAGAGGAATTCCGTTATTTCAAGATCATTTTGTTCCATAGATGAGCAAAGGTAGATAGGAGATACAGGAGGTTGAGTGCACAAAGAATACGTTTTCACTGTAGAAGCCCCCAGACCATAGGAATTACTTCTTTATACATGTAACCATATTTCCAGACAAAGAAATAGAGCGAAGATGCCTCACCTTCTAGTTGGGTTTTCTCCTAAAAGTGTTTCCCAGAAAGCATATCTTGTGTCTTATGTGTCTTTGAGCTTATTTTTTCGTTATCTATTTTTCTGCATAATTTATAGCCATATGCATGCACTAATTATAGTTAAATATATAGATCTTAAAGTTTAATAAAACTATAATAGTGCAGGATCTCATATTTGTAATATAATATGATCAAATATGTTGTGATGAATTATCCAGTGGAATATCCACGGTAGTTTATGGATCATTTGGTATCAGAGAAGGTTTCTTTGAGTATTCTTATGGATATTTCAGGGATCTATATCTTCAGGGCCGAAAATTGTGAAGACCCTAATGATGGCCGATGAATCTGTAAACAAACCTCATGATCTTGTAGAGGTGAGGTTTTCGTGGCTTGAACAACATGTAGTGGATATAAACAACAATGTAAACCATATCATGGAGTCCCTAATAAATAATTTGGGGATATTTTGAGAATATGGGGGTTCTAATGGAGAGGATAAATCAAAAGTGGTATCAAGAGATGAGGAAGACACGAAGAACTAGCCGAAGAAAGAACCTGAAAAAGATCAACCCGGTTTGAGTGTCCTCAATCAATCATTGTTTAAAGTGGAAGAAAAAGTTGATATAAATATGTACAATGATGATATCCATGCTCTAAAGTTGAACCATTGGTTGCAGCAACTGGAATTTTATTTCACTGTCCATCAAATCATGGAAGGGAAAAATATCTCAGTTGCGCAGCTAAAATTTGAGGGCCATGCATGAACTTGGTGGGAGAGCCACACAGAAACGTTGAGGTTGGAGGGAAAACCTCCAATGAATAAGTGGGAGGCTTTCAAAAACCTAATTAAGTCATAGTGTTATCCCATTGGGTATGTGGAGGACCAGTGGATCCAGTGGAATTACATCAGGAAAAAGTTGGGTCAAAGCATGGAGGAGTACACCACATAATTCAAAAACATGGCTATAATGTTGGGTATCTCTCCAGGGAAACCAAATGTAATCCTCAAGTATTTTGGGGGTTTGCACTGCCATCTGTGTGCGAAAGTGATGTTGTTGAAGCCCAAATTATTGGATGATGTTTGTGTACAGGAACACTACCTGGAGAACATAGGCCTCAAAAGAGCGCAATCATGTGGATCAAAGCAGAAGGTGAAACAAAATGATTCTAAGGAGGGAAAGAAGAAGAAAAATGGGGAAACAATCAGAAGATGGTAGCCACAACACACCAGGGAAAAGATCTTAGAAACCACTACAACCACTGCAACATTTATGACCATACAGAGGAGAAGTGTTGGAAGTTGCATCTAGAGCTAAACCCCTAGAACAAGAATAAAGATAACAAGAAGAAGAATCTGATGGCCACTGATTCGAGAAACCATGATCTTAACCTAAAATTCAACACAAAAAATTACATATATAACCATAAATATAAATATGTAGCATAAATAATACTTCATTTCATTAATATCAAATAATTTAAAAATGATTAGAAACAAAATGGAAATAAACTAGCTTAGGTAATGGTAGCTTATCTATGAGAAGAGATGTGGTAGCTACATGTCTCTGAACTATGTTACAATGAGGCTTAAGGGACTTTTTATTATTTAACAACAAGAGAGAACCCTAAAAAACAGAACTCTAACCCTAGGAGATGGAATGCCATGAGTTTGTGCACCTTGTTGGGGTTAGCTGGGCAACCAAATTCCTATGGTCCTAACTTGGTCATATTATCTTCATTTGGATTATATAATACATCGTTGGATTTTCCGCAAGACCTTTCTTATAGCTACGAGTGCCTTTCTTATGGCCATTGTCGTGTTGCAAACCTCAAAAAAAAATCGTTTAGGGGGTCAAACCTGCCCCAAAAGTTCAAGACCCGAAAAAATGCTAAAAATAATAAATTCTACTATAAACAAGGAAACTGATAAAATCGACTGCAGGTATATGTGGAATAGGCTGGTGGCCACCAACATCCACTTGGATTAGTCCTCCCCCATTAGGAATAAATGGTCTCTATTTCACACAAAGGCTCCATAAAGTGAGGAAATTTCCTGTTAAACGTGATATTCTTTTGGAACCTACTACCCTTTATAAAATGTGATCCATTTTTGGTAAAGGGTAGTTGTCTTTTAAGGAGGCTTTGTTTAAATTTCTGAAGTCTATGAATAGCCTAATTTCTCTTGTTTTCTTCCTCGCAGATACAAAATTTGAAACCCATTCTGAGTATCTCAGAGGGACTATTATTCTAGCATCATACATTTTCTTAATTTCTTTCTCAACCAGGGGTAGTTGCACAGGGTTTATTCTGTGCAATTTATGTTTAAAGGGCTTCTGGTTTTCTTTGAGAGGGATCTTATGCTGGATTATCTTCGTATCATATGACTTTAAATCTTCATAACTCCAAGCAAACACATTGGTAAATTCTTTGAAAAGTTCAAGATATTTTTGTTTTATATGAGCTGGCAGTGTTCTGTACAGTTTTATCATTTTGGGCTTTTGTTCCCTGCCTATATTACATTCTTCTCTTTCAGCTTTGGTGAGTTCCATCTTTGGCTTCCTAGCAACATCATTAAAGTCAAATTGTTCTTCTAGAGGAACCAGTCCCTTTGGAAAATTATCATTATTGGACTGCAACACCTCAAAGTCTTCTTTCTCTAAGTCTGCACATAGTCCTATTTCATGGGGGTGTTTTTTGGTTAATAGATTTATATCAGCATTATTAGGAGGTTCTTCTTTGTAAGTGTGTTCCTCAGAAAAGTAGTCTTCTTCATAATATGAATCTGAATTTGGCACTTCAAACTCATTCCTGGATTGCAGGAAATCTTCTATCTGTTTATCTCCCTCAAAAACTTATGAGTATTCTATATTATCAGGAACTGCTGGTCTATATTTGACTTGTACTGTGTATTTTTTTCTATGATAAGGTTTTTGGCATGTACTGGCTGCAAATGCTAGACCATTAGCAAGGATGTTTTGATTTCTAGGGACAAAGGTAAGATCGTATTCTTTGAATGCTTTCAAGAGGTCTAGGGCATCATCCCTATATGCTTTTAATCTAGGATGCTTAGCTTTGTATTCTCCCTTAATCTGCATATTGACTAGCTCAGAATCTCCATGGACATAAACCCTCTTGGCTCCTACTTTCTTCAGTAATTGAAGCCCTTGGAGGAGTGCCTCATATTCAGCTATGTTATTTGTACATGGAAAGCTTAGCTTGTATGAGTGACCTTCTTCATGATTGTTCTCTGTGTTATGTACCTATATACCCACTCCTGAACCAGTTTTACCACAAGAACCATCAAAGCTCATACTCCAAAGAGGTTCAATTTCAGATATATCATTGGGTTGGTCTTTGTGGGTGCGAGTATGCTTGTCATTATGTTGTTCCCTATGGTCTACACTATGTTGGTTATTTTCTGTTTGGGTCAATTGTTTTGACTGTCTCTCCTCCTTTTCTCACTCTTCAAATGTTTTATTATTTTCTGTCACTTGTTCATTAATATTTTCATCATTGTAAAGGATAAATGAATCAAGATTAGTGTGGATGGAATAAAGAGGGGAGTTATCTAGATTTTCCTGACTGCTAACCATGCATTTCATGTGAGTTTCCCTATATAGTCTTCTTGGTTGACTAAAGACGTGTATGGTAGCATAGGTCATGTCCATTTAGAGGGTGCCTTGGAGTTTAGCACCCCATGATCTTGAAAGGAGCATGCCATACTTAGGAGAAATATCATCAACTACTATATCCATTACTAGGATCTTGGTTGCTATTTGTGCTAGATTGACACATAGATCTTTGATTAGGCCTAGACATTTAACTCTACTGGAATCAAAAGAGTATAAATCTTTGTATGGTCTATTTATTTCAAGGCCTAGTCTTTCCATTACTACTTTTGGCATGAGGTTGTGTGAAGCTCCTGAATCTAACATTTCATTGTGAAGGATTTCATCATGGATGTTTAAAATGACATAAAATGGAGGAACACCTCCCTTTTGAAATTTTCCTTCTACTTCTGGTCCAAATAGGAGTTTAGGTTTGTCATCATTTAAATTCACAGAATCAACATTTTCTCCTATGTTTAAAGCTTTCAAAAGTTGGGATCTATATACATCTTGAGTGACTAGTTGAGTAAGAGGAAAAGATATTTTAATGTTTGCAATTTCATTCTCTATACTGAAAGGTGTCTGAGTTTTTGAAAGGCTCAAATCAGTTTTTTCAGACACTGTTTTCACAACAATTTCATCTTGCTGGTTTTTATTATGAATTTAAGTTAAAACAGTTTTTTCAGGGGCACTAGCTGAATTTCTAGTGCTGCTTTGGTCACCATTTTGTTTGACACTAGGTTGGATGTTTTTGTTTCTATTTTTATCAGAAATTTTAGCCATTGTGTTTATCTTTTCTGCTGCCTTTTTAGGAATGTTTTCAGGGATCTTCCTAGCAAAAATTTCAGAGTTCTTTTTCTTGGGAGTATCTTGGTTTCTCTTAATTCTGAGGTCATATTGTCTATGTAATTCCATGATGGCATCTTGAAATCCTTGTTTATAGTCTTCAGATTCTAGACTTTCTTCCTCAAATTCAGTTGGGGAAAACATGCCTTGCTCCTCCTCAGTGAGGAAAACAATATCCTCATTATTTACTCCCATTAGATTTATGTGACTTTCCTTTGTTTCTTTAGTCACATCCTCATCTTCATCATCATAGTTTTCTTGGAAAGGAGGTCTGATTTGCTGATCAGGACGTTTTTCTCTCATTTGAGGGGGGTTTCTCCTAAAGTTTTGGTTTTGGTTCTGATTTTGATTTATGTTTTGAGGAGTTGTTTGGTTTTCTCTGGGGTAAGCTCTCTCATTCATATTCATCCTCTCCATCATCCTATCCATGGTTTTAGCTAAGTTATCAATATTTGCATCAGATGTGGATGCTACAACTTCTTCCCTATATGTGACTCTTTTCTCATTCTTCATTCTAGCTCTTTTGGAAATCATATTGGCTTCTACAATCACTGCACCCCTCCACATATCTTCTAATGTGAGGGGTTCTCTTTCTCTTAATTGATAAGCCATATTTGGATCAAAACCATCATGGAATTTCATTATAGCTAGACCTTGTGGAGGTTTCATGTGTGTAGGGAGGGTATTGTATACACTATTAAACCTAGTGCAGTATTCTTGGACACCCTCTCCAACATTTCTCTTAATGTTTTCATATTCTGATAATATTTGGAGAGGGTTATTCTTGACTTCCAATTTGTTTAAGAATAATTGATGAAAATTAGGGAGGTCATGTATAATATTAGGGGTTAAGCCTTTGAACCTTTTTCTTTCTTCTCCCCCTAAACTTTGAGCAAAAAATCTTATTTTAACAGTCTCATCATCTATTTCTTATTTGTCAAAATAGTCATTCATTCTATACACATGTAGTTGAGTAGTTATAGGACTACTTGAATCATATAAGGGAATCTTGGACTGATAGTCCTGTGGTAGAAAAACTAAGGGAAAATGTAGGACTAATGATGCATACCATGTTGCCATGGTTGGGGGATGGGGAAAAAAGGTGGGTTAACAAGAGGAGGTGGGGGGTTAAATGGAGGAAGCTGCACAGTGGATGTATGAATGGTGGTGGAAGTTAGTACAACACGGTTCTACTGTAAGGTGGATGAGTGTAAAGCTATCTGGATTATCCAACTCTTAGATCTAGTCCTGGACAAGCTTTTCTCTAGGGGTGAGTGAGATAGGATATTCTGCAAGTTTTTAAGGTTTTCAGGTAGGGAACTTGCCTTGTGGATTGGTGAGTTAAAAATTTAGTTTTTAGATATAGGAGAATTCGTAAGGATGCTTTCAGGACTGTTAACTATTGTAGGAGGGTTTGGGTCAGGATGAGACTTGGTACAGATTCTTCTAGAAGCCAGAACTTAGATCCAAAGATTAGAAAGGTTGAAAGTTTATAACAGTATTTTGACAAACAAACCAATCTGTGAAGGAAATTCTTGATCCACAAAGTATTATGGACTGGGTACTGTTGAGGTTTAATGATAAAGTAAGTTTCCCAGTGGAGACTATGGAAAACCAGTGGAGTCAGTAGGCCTACTAAAAACCAGTGGAGTCACCAAGTGAAGGATTTTTAATTGTTTTGAGGTTGGTTGTTTTTCACCATCAGCAACTAGATACCATTCTTGGGTAACACTTGATTCATCTAAGTTTGAAAAGGGTTTTCTGAGTTCTTGAGAAAACAAGTAAGTTGTTAATTACTTAGTATCCCAAGTACGGTCGCCACTATGTTGGATCCCCGTGATTTGCAAGATTGGCAAGAACAACTCTGCAAGGAACCACATAAAACCACTTTAGAGTCCATGGACCTAGCCTTCCTGGACTCAGAGAGGGCTCTCTCTATGTTTGTCTTTGCAAATGATTTACCTTTAGGATCATGTTTTCTGAATTTAATCTAGTTATGAAGTTCTATGACTATTTTCTTTGTTTGGTTGATTGATAGATAGAAATGTTGGGTTGAATATTTATTGAGTGCTTTGGTTGAATAGATAGACTATGGAAAACATTAATCCATTGGGCTATGAATTCATAAAAGGATTTAATTTTTCATCAACTCTGCAAGGGTTTTCATTGGGAAAGCTAACTATATCAAGTGGATCTCTTAGATTATATGGAATATGAAATGACAATTAGTTGTGAAAACAGTAAAACTAAAGGGAAGTTAAGAATCCTTTAACTCTACTCCAACAAGAAAAGCCTTTTAGGTAACTGTTTGAGACAAACCAAAGGACAAGGCAAACCATAGACTTCTTTGGCCAGACTTTAATAAGCAAACCTCTAAGACAACTATCCAACAATCCTAGAATTACTTTCAGATAAAGAAAACATTTAAGATAACAATGAATGCAACTAAAGATCAAGATAGACATGTCTTCTTTAATCAAACACTCAAAAGACCTTCAAAGCAACAATTTGAGACAAACCAAAGGACAGGGCATACCATAGACTTCTTTGGCTGGAATATACCAAGTAAAATTCAAAGAAAGGCCTTAAAAAACAATATTTAAAGCTACACTAAAGGATATGGCATACCATAGACTTCTTTGGCAGCTTGACTCTATTGAATCATATTCAAGACAAAAATCTAGGTGGAACCAGATAGCAATTAATAATTCTGGAATCAGACCTTGTAGTAGAAAACATTAAGATGAAAGAAAGAAGACATAATTAAGGTGCCAAGACAATATATCTTAATCTAAATTTTTTGTTCTTTTATTAGAGAAAAGGATTGACAATATGGAAAATAGAAGGAAAAATTTGAAAAATAAGGATAACATCACCATTAACATAGTTCATGAATCTTGTGAACGTGCTTGTAATATTAATGTCCAAAACAGTTACAATACTCCAGTGCAACAAATCTCTACAACTTAGAGTTTTATCAGATCTAGCCTAGCAACTCATCAACTAGCTTAAGAGTCACCAATCCACCCACCAACCAACCAACACTAAATATGAGGCATACATATAGTATTTATTTACAAAATGAGGAGGCGATCCTAAGCTAGGGTTTCAGATGTGTATTCATTACAGAGTTAATGTGTTTTTGACCTTTCATACCATGGAAGGCCCAAGGAAAAATATCTGAGACCGACTCACTATAATAGTAACTCCTAACTTAACTGTTTGAGATAACTTTTGGAAAATATTTGAATTTTAAGGCTTTTCAATAACTTTTACAATAACTGCTAAGTAGCTATGAAAAATCTTTGATTTTTTCAATAACTGTTGATGTTTTTATTAAAATAAAACATGTTGTAGGTGGCAATATGTGTCCTTTGAAGAAGTAAATGCTTTTGGTTTAGTCATTCGAATCTGCCTCTGTGCTAATCTCCAATTTTTTTATCCTTTAAGCTTTGTTTAGGCTATTTTAACCTTGGACTTGTCTTCACTATCTGCTTTACTGTGTTTTCTTTTAATTCTGCCTTTTTCTCTGATTCTTTGTCTTTTAATTTAGGATTAACCCTTTAATCCTTGGATTATCGTTCACTGTTATGGTCCTTTGACTGCTTTGTCTTCCTTTTCCTTTATCTCTATCTGTATTTGCCACGCAGGGGGGGAATCTTTTGGTTTTGTGCATGTAAATGGCCAACAATGGTCATTATCCATTGGTTTTTTGCTCGATCTTACGCTTCTAGTCCTTATAATGAAAAAAGTTTCTCTGTATCGTCACCCAGAACTCTTATTTAAACAATTTCGGACCCTTGGAATGCAATTTTTGTATTCCTGCCATGATACCTGCAAAATACAACAATTCGTCAATCTTAAATCCTGCGTTGGTGGCCTTTCTACATTTGTTTGTGGTTTTCGGGCTGTTGGAGCGCTTGCAGAGCTTTCATGGAGGTTGCGAGGCTTCAACGCAAAGCCACAGGGCTTTGGAGTGTTTGAATCAGATGGTGATATCAGGATTTGGTGGGAGGAAGAAGAGTGGTTTTCGCATGTGAGGGAGGTTGTTTTTGCATGGGATGAGGGGTGGTAAACGGTTTCGGGGGATGGCGTGCAATTCCACTTAGCAGGTGACGCATGGAAGTAAGTACGGGTGGGGATACCACCCATTTCGCAAGGCTGAGGGTTGTTTAACCCCTGTGTTGGAATCTGTGCGATATTGGATCAGGGCCGTCAGATCTTGGGGGATGTAGATCAGTAGTGGTTGGGGTGAAAGGAGCGGCAGACAAGTTAGATGGTGGGGTTTGGTGTATGTGGGGCCCGGGGTGTTAATAAAAAGAAGCGAGGTTGCTTTATAAGGGGAAAGGCCATATGATAATGGGGTTTCATGATAAAGAGGGGGTTTAAAACT
Source organism: Pinus albicaulis (assembly GCA_034641835.2). Classification (NCBI taxonomy): domain Eukaryota; kingdom Viridiplantae; phylum Streptophyta; class Pinopsida; order Pinales; family Pinaceae; genus Pinus; species Pinus albicaulis. The sequence goes on from CM076575.1 coordinate 317,065,910, forward strand.
TTAAAGGGTCGGGTTTAATTTTATTTAAAACAAAGTTTTTAATATAAAACATGGGTCTCGGAAAGGTTTAATTTTTTATTTAAAACAATGTAAAAAAGAGTTTTTGTATTGTTTTAATAAAACAAGGTAAATTGATGAGGTGAGGGGGTTTAATGGAGAAAATGAAGGTTTTAGGTGGGAAAGAAGGGTGAACATGAGAGAAATAAGCCTAGAAATGAGTTTTTAAGAGCAGGAGGGAAATGTTTAGAGAAGGTAAAATGGGATATAGTGAATTGGGATAGATAAGGATAATGAAGGAAGTGAGAAATGCTATTCAAGAAATGCTATCTTCGACTGATTGTAGAAAATCCATAGTCACCTAGTGAAATTGTAGAATACAAGAGGATAACAATGGCTCCATCTGGGGAGGGGAGCTCCTTTAGGAGGTATCAAGAACCTCAAAGTTCAAATCTATGGAATTTTGTAGATCAGTGCCTTGTTTGTACTTGGCAGATTTCTTACTCTTCAATTGCTAATTTTCTAATGTTCCTTGTAGCTTTTACCTTCAAAATTTGAAAGACATGCTTGCTTCAACTCTATTCTACCTACCCATCATTATATTCTAGCACTTTTTCTTCATTTGGGTGTATTTAGACTCGCGAACCCTTGTCATTATTTTTCTTTTGGAAAGAAAAATAACTACTTCTACCCTTATATCATCCAAAGGATCAGATTAAATTGATGAAATCTTCGATTCTCTACCTAATGTACTTATCTGTCAAGTTCAAATAGTTTGACCAATTTTCATTCTCTAATCTATCAACAAGAAATTGAAAGCATGACCCAATCAAGATGAAGCATTTTGATTGTCATGAGCTATGGCATTTCGGACAAGCTGCACACAGATTTTATTTATGCAAAAAGTAAAACTAAAGATGAGGGCTATAGTCTAAAATTTGTCACTCATCCCCCTCTTCTCTTTGGTTCAGATTTAAACTTTGAAACCAATATCTTTTCCTATCTAATCTACTGATAATCCAAGTTTAAATAGTTTGGAAAATCCTCATTTTCTAACTTACCAACAAAAATTCAAAATTTTTTCAATCATGATTAGGCTATATGACTGAACGATAATTCTTTTTTCAAAAGCAGTGGCATTTGGACTTTCACACTTTCAGAAAAATTCTTTTTTGGTATGGGGCTTTTATATTTTCTTTTATCCGCCCTCTTTCCTTCTTTTCTTTGTTTTTTGTGTTTATTTTTCTTATCTTTTCATTCAAGCAATGTTATGTACAATGATTAAAGATTTAAATTGAGATTTTCAACTAAAATAATTCTTGAGCATCCTGCCATTGACAAGACTTCCAAGCAATTTTGTTCCATCCATTTATTGTAGGAAGAATGCATTGTTACCTCTTGCAGAATGGATGATGTATGGACCTTTCCATAGATTGTCAAATTTTCCATGCTTACCTTTGTCTTCTCTTCTTGAATCCCACTTCAACACTTTGTCTGCAATGTTAAAATCATTTTCCTTGGTGCTTTTATCAAAAATCTTTTTGATGTTTTCCTGCACTTGTTGTGTTCTATTGTATACTTATTCTCTAGTTTGTTGTAGCTAGATAGTCTGGTTTATTCTTCTTTGCCTATCATTTTCTTCAGACTATGCTTCCTGGATATGCTTCATCACTGACACTCCTAAAATTGTTGGAAAGACTGCATGTGCTCCATATAATAGCTGATAGGGAGACATACCAATTGATTTTTTATTTGTTAATCTGTCTTCCCATAGTGCCTGCACTAGTTTTTTGTGCCATGAATTCTAGTTATCTTCCAGCAACTTCTTAATGATGTTTAGAAAACTCAAATTTGAGGATTCAACCAACGCATTACCTTGAGGGTAGTAAGTTGTTCAATGTCCCAATATAATCTGATATTTGTCGCAAAATTCCACCACTTTCTTGGATCTAAAAGCAACAACGTTGTCAATAATAATCTTTCTAGGACAACCAAATCTAGATAGAAAATGGTTTTCAAGTAATTTGATAATTACTGATTCTATGGCAGTCTTGGAAGGAATGACCTCTATCCATTTTGTAAAATAGTCAGTTGCAATGAGGATCCACTTGTGTTGGGAAGAGGAGGCAGGATGGATTTCTCGAATAAAATCAAGGTCCCATTGTTGAAAAGGAGATTCAACAGGAATTGGATTCAAAGGTAATGGTAGTAGTTTTCTCTTGCCTTCAAAGATTTGGCATTTATGGCAGGCAAATACCATCTTATGGATGTCTTGATAGAGGGTGGGCCAATAGTAACTAGCTCTAAGTATTTTGTTAACAGTATTTTTCCAATAGAGGTGGCATCCACATTCCCCTTCATGAAACTCATGCTTGATCTTATTTGCATCATCCTCAGGCAAACATTTAAGCAATATACCACTAGCATTGTTCCAATATAAGACTTTATCTAAAATGAAGAACTTTACAAATTTTAACTTTAAGAATCTAGCCTTAGTTTTGGACAAACTAGGGGGAACATTAAAATTAAAAAGCACATACAATATATCAACATACCAAGATGAATTAAAAAATGATTCTTCAATGGGTGGAGTTGCTAGCTCCTCTTGTTCATCTAATGCATTAATCATATTCATATCCAGTGCTTGGAATTTGGTTTCAACCATGAGTTTAGCCAGTCTTTGCCCTTTGATTAGCTTGGTGGGATTGATTTCCAGATCATACTCTAATATCACAGCAATCCACTTACATATTTTGCCATCAGGGCCCTATGTGAGTCTGTCTTTTACCAGTGAGTGAGGCACAAATGAAATGATGTGTGAGTGTAGAATGTAAACTATGAAATCTTTCAATGCCTTGATTAGGGAAAAAGATTGTTTTTCCATAACGTTGTATTTCAGAGGTGCATCTCTTAATGCCTTGCTAAAAAATTCTATGGGCTGCTCTTGTCCTTTTATATTTTTCTACAGTAGGACAACCGAAATTGTTTGTTCTGATGCAAAAGAAAATATGAAGAAATCTTCGGTAAAATCAGGGCTATCAAAACTGATGTTTGGGTAAGTGCTTTTTTTACCAGTTCAAAGGATTTCTTTGCTTCTATGGCCCATTTGACTCCTATTTCTGTTTTCAGCATGTTTGTGATGTTTCTTAGGAGTTCTGCAAGGTTTGGTATGAACCTTCTTAATAAATTTATCTTCCCAATGAAAGATTGCAGCTCTTTGATATTTCTAGGATGATTGATTTGCAATATTCCTTCAATCCTTTTTGGGTCAATATCCATCCCTTCTTCAGATATGGTGTGGACCAAAATTTTTCCTTCTTGAAGGCCAAACATAGTTTTATTGGGATTCAAAGATAAACCATATTTTCTACACTTTTCAAAGACTTTTCTTAAGTGAGCTAGGTGTTCTTCATCAGTTTTGAGTAGACTGTGATGTCATCAAGGTATATCACAGTGAAGTAACCTATTTTTTCTGAGAAAGCAATGTCCATTTCTCTCTGAAAGGTGGCTCCAACATTCATTAACCCAAAAGGAATTTTAACATACCTGAAGGTGCCCCAGGGTGTGGTGAAATCTGTCTTGTGTTGATCGCCTGGGTGTACCAGCACCTGATTGTATCCTAAAAATACATCTAGAAAAGATATTCTTTTAGAACCTACTACCCTTTGTAAAATGTGATCCATTTTTGGTAAAGGGTAGTTGTCTTTTAAGGAGGCTTTGTTTAAATTTCTGAAGTCTATGCATAGCCTAATTTCTCCTATTTTCTTCCTCACTGATACAATATTTGAAACCCATTCTAAGTATGTCAAAGGGACTATTATTCTAGCATCATACATTTTCTTAATTTCTTTCTCAACCAAGGGTAGCTGCACAGGGTTTACTCTGTGCAATTTCCTATTTAAAGGGCTTCTGGTTTTCTTCGATAGGGATCTTATGCTGGATTATCTCAGTATCGTATGACTTTAAATCTTCATAACTCAAAGAAAACACATCAGTAAATTCTTTGAAAAGCTCAAGATATTTTTGTTTTATATAAGCTGGCAGTGTTGTAGACAATTTTATCATTTTGGGTTTTCTTTCACTACCTATATTGCATTCTTCTATTTCAACTTCAGTGGGTTCCATCTTTGGCTTCATAGAAACATCATTAAAGTCAAAAATTTCTTCTAGAGGAACCATTCCCTTTGGTAAATTATCATTGTTGGACTGCACACAGTCCTATTTCATGGGGGTGTTCTTTGGTTAACATATCTATATCAGCATTATCAGGAGGTTCTTCTTTGTAAGTGTGTTCCTCAGCAGAGTAGTCTTCTTCATAATCTGAGTCTGAATTCGGCACTTCAAACTCATTTATGGACTACAGGAAATTTTCTATTTGTTTATCTCCCTAAAAAACATGCGAGTATTTTATATTATCAGGGACTGCTGGTCTATATTTGACTTGTACTGTGTATTTTTTTCTATGATAAGGTTTTTGGCATGTACTGGCTGCAAATGCTAGACCATTGGCAAGTATGTTTTGATTTCTAGGGATAAAGGTAAGATCATATTCTTTGAATGTTTTCAAGAGGTCCAGGGCATCATCCCTATATTATTTTAATCTAGGATGCTTAGTTATGTATTCTTCCATAATATTGCTAATGACTAGCTCAGAATCTCCATGGACATAAATCCTCTTGGCTCTTAATTTCTTCAATAATTGTAGCCCTAGGAGGAGTACCTCATATTCAGCGGTGTTATTTGTACATTGAAAGCTTAGCATGTACGAGTGACCTTCTGCATGATTTTTCTCTATATTATGTATCCATATACCTGCTCCTGAACCAGTTTTACCACAAGAACCATCAAAGCTCATACTCCAAAGAGGTTCAATTTCAGATTGATCATTGGGTTGGTCTTTGTGGGTGCCACTATGTTTGTCATTATGTTATTACCTATGGTCTACACTATGTTGGTTATTTTTTGTTTGGGTAAACTATTTTGAGTGTCTCTCCTCCTTTTCTCCCTCTTCAATTGTTTTCTCATTTTCTGTCACTTGTTCATTAATATTTTCATCAATGTAAAGGATAAATGAATCAAGATCAGTGTGGATGGAATAAAGAGGGGAGCTATCTGGCTTTTCCTGACTACTAATCATGTATTTCATGTGAGTTTCCCTATATAGTCTTCTTGGTTGACTAAAGACAGGTATGGTAGCATACGTCATGTCCATTTGAAGGGTGGCTTGGAGTTTAGCACCCATCATCTTGAAAGGAGCATGCCATACTTAGGAGGAATATCAACCACTACAATATCCATTACTAGGCTCTTGGTTGGTATTTGTTCTAGATTGACACATAGATATTTGATTAGGCCTAGACATTTAACTTTACTGGAATCAAAAGAGTATAAATATTTGTATGGTCTAGTTATTTCAAGGCCTAGTCTTTGCATTACTAATTTTCACACAAGGTTGTGTGAAGCTCCTGAATCTAACATGGCATTGTGGGGGATTTTATCATGGATGTTTAAACTGACATAAAATGGAGGAACACCTACCTCTTGAAATTTTCCTTCTACTTCTGGTCCAAACAGGAGTTCAGGTTTGTCATCATTTAAATTCACAGAATCAACATTTTCTCATATGTTTAAAGCTTTCAAAAGCTAGGATTTATATACATCTTGAGTGACTAGTTCAGTAAGAGGAATAGAGATTTTAATATTGTAAATTTCATTCTCTATACTGAAAGGTGTCTGAGTTTTTGAAAGGTTCAAATCAATTTTTTCAGACATTATTTTCACAACAATTTCATCTTGCTAGTTTTTATTAGGAATCTCATTTAAAAAAGTTTTGTTAGGGGCACTAAATGAATTGCTAGTGTTGCTTTGGTAACCATTTTGTTTGACACTAGGTTGGTTGTTTTTGTTTCTATTTTTATCAGAAATTGCAGTCACTCTGTTTAGGTTTTCTATTGTCTTTCTAGGAATGTTTTCAGGGATCTTCCTAGTAGAAATTTCAGAGTTCTTTTTCTTGGGAGTATCTTGGTTTTTCTTACTTCTGAGGTCATATTGTCTACGTAATTCAATGGTGCCATTTTGAAAGCCTTGTTTATAGTCTTCATATTTTATACTTTCTTCCTCAAATTGAGTTGGGGAAAACATGCCTTGCTCTTCCTCAGTGAGGAAAACAATATCCTCATTATTTACTCCCATTAGATTTATGTGATTTTCCTCTGTTTCTTCAGTCATTAGGGGCGTTTTGAGGTCTAAAACGGGCCTCTTAAGAAAAATGTACAACCAAAATAAAATTTCTGAGAACAAATAGGATTCAAGGTGATGGTGTCAACCATGGGGGATGATTCACCATTTTTGGAGTAAAACAGTAAAAATATTAAAAAATAGTAAAATAATAAAACTACTTTTTCAACTTGTATTTTAAACTTATCTCCCTAAGGGTTTACTCAAAGTTAAAGTGGGAGTACTTTTTGGATGCAAAATTTAATTCCTCATCCAAGGAGTACTCATGTTGCACACTTTCGATGGACTCTGCTACACGAAAAATGAGAAATACATGAAAAAATGTGATTGCAATTACAATTTTCACGTATTTCTCATTTTTCATGTAGCATAATCCATCACAAGTATGAAACATGGGTACTCCTTGGATGGGCAATTAATTTTTTCATCCAATGAGTACTCTCGCTCGAAATTTGAGTAAAACCTTAGGGAGATAAGTTCAAAATACAAGTTGAAAAAGTAGTTTTTTCTTTTTCCCCTCTAGAATTTGATGATGTAATAAATATTATTTTATTATTTCCACAATTATTTTATAATTTCCTTAGGAGGCCCATTTTAGACCTCAAAATTACCCTAATTCACCTCCTCATCTTCATTAGTATAGTTTTCTTGGAAAGGAGGTCTAATTTGTTGATCGGGACCTCTTTCTCTCATTTGAGGGGGGTTTCTCCTAAAGTTTTGGTTTTGGTTCTGATTTTGATTTTTGTTTTGAGGGGTTGTTTGGTTTTCTCTGGGGTAATATTGCTCATTCACATTCATCCTCTCCATCATCCTTTCCATGGTTTTAACTAAGGTATCAATCTTTGTATCATATGTGGAGGCTACAACTTCTTCCCTATATGCGACTCTTTTCTCATTCTTCATTCTAGCTCTTTTGGAAATCATATTGGATTCTACAGTCACTACACCCCTCTGCATATCTTCTAATGTGAGGGGTTCTCTTTCTCTTAATTGATAAGCCATATATGGATCAAAACCATTAGGGAATTTCATTAGAGCTAGACCTTGTGGAGGTTTCATGTGTGTAGGGAGGGCATTGTATACACTATTAAACCTAGTGCAATATTTTTGGACACCCTCTCCAACATTTCTCTTCATGTTTTCATATTCTGATAATATTTGGAGAGGGTTCTTCTTTACTTCCCATTTGTTTAAGAAAAATTGATGAAAAGCACGGAGGTCATGTATAGTATTAAAGGTTAATCCTTTGAACCGTTTTCTTGCTTCTCTCCCTAAACTTTGAGCAAACAATCTTAGTTTAACAGTCTCATCATCTATTTCTTGTCTGTAAAAATAGTCATTCATTCTATCCACATGTAGTTGAGAAGTTATAGGAATACTTACATCATATAAGGTGATCTTGGATTTATAGCCCTGTGGTAGAACAACTAAGGGCAAAGGTAGGACTAATGGTGCATACCATGTTGCCATGGCTGGGGGATGGGGAAACAAAGGTGGGTTAACAAGAGGAGGTGGAAATTTAAATGGATGAAGGTGCATAATGGATGTATGGATGGGGTTGGAAGTTAGTACAAAAGGGTTCTGTTGTAAGGTGGATGAGTCTAAATCTATTTGGGTTATCCAACTATGAGATCTAGTCCTAAAAAAACTTTGCTCTAGGGGTGAGTCAGATAGGATAATCTGCAAGCTTTTAAGGTTTTTAGGTAGGGAAATTGATTTGTGGATTTGTCCGCTAATAGTTGAGTTTTTAGATCTAGGAGATCTCCTAAGGATTCTTTCAGGATTGTCAACTATTGTAGGAGGGTTTGGGTCAGAATGAGATCTGGTACATATTCTTCTAGAAGACAGAACTTAGATCCAAAGATTGGAAAGGTTGAAATTTTATAACAATTTTTTGACAAACAAACCAATCTGTGAAAGAAATACTTAATCCACAAAGTATTCTTGAATGGGTACTGTTGAGGTTCAATGATAAAGTAAGTTTCCTAGTGGAGTCTATGGAAAACCAGTGGAGTTAGTAGGCCTATTGAAAACTAGTGGAGTCACCAGGTGAATGGTTTTTAATTGTTTTGAGGCTGGTTGTTGTTCACCACCAACAACTAGATACCATTCTTGGCTAACACTTGATTCATCTAAGTTTGAAAATGGTGTTTTGAGTTCTTGAGAAAACAAGTAAGTTGTTAATTCCTTAATATCCCCAGTACACTCGCCACTATGTTGGCTCCCTGTGATTTCCAATATTGGCAAGAAAAAATTTGCAGGGAACCACATCAAACCACTTTGGAGTCCATGGATCTAGCCTTCCTCGACTCAGAGAGGGATCTCTCTATGTTTGTGTTTGTAAATGATTTACCTTTAGGCTTATGTTTTCTTATTTTAGGCTAGTTATGAAGTTCTAGGACTGTTTTCTTTGTTTGGTTGATTTATAGATATAATGGTTGGGTTGACTAATCTATTAAGTGCTTCAGTTTAATAGATAGACTATGGGAAACATTAATCCATTTGGATATGGAGTCATAAAAGGATTTAATTGTTCATCAACTCTCCAAGGGTTCTCATAGGGAAAGCTAACTATATCAAGTGGATATCTTAGATTAGATGGAATATGAAATGACAATAAGTTGTGAAACAGTAAAAATAAAGGGCAGTTAAGAATCCTTTAACTCTACTCCAACAAGAAAAGCCTTTTAGGTAACTGTTTGAGACAAACCAAAGGATAGGGCAAACCATAGAATTCTATGGCCAGACTTTAATAAGCAAATCTTTAAGACAATAATCCAACAATCCTAGAATTACTTTCAGATAAAGAAAACATTTAAGATAGCAATGAATGCAACTAAAGATCAAGATAGACTTTTCTTCTTTAATCAAACACTCTAAAGACCTTAAAAGAAATATTTTGAGACAAACCAAAGGATAGGGCGTACCATAGACTTCTTTGGCTGGAATCTACCAAGTAAACTTCAAAGAAAGGTTTGAAAAAAAGATATTTCAAGCTACACCAAAGGACAGGGCATACCATAGACTTATTTGGCTTGACTCTATTGAATCATTTTCAAGACAAGAAGCTAGGTGGAAGCAGAGAGAAATTAAGAATTTTCCAATCAGACCTTGCAGAAGAAAACATTAAGATGAAAAAAGTAGACATAATCAAGGTGCCAAGACAACATATCTTAATCTAATTTTTCTGTTCTTTTATCAAATAAAAGGATGGAAAATATGGAAAACAGAAGGAAAACATTGACAAAGAAGGATAACATTACCATTAACATAGTTCATGAATCATGTGAACATGCTTGTATTATTCATGTCCAAAACAGTTACAATACTCTAGTGCAACAAATATCTGCAACTCAGAGTTTTATCAGATCCAGCCTAGCAACTCATCAACTAGCTCAATAATCACCAATCCACCCACCAACCAACCAACACTAAATATGAGGCAGACATGCAGTATTTATCTGCAAAATGAGGAGGTGATCCTAAGATAGGGTTTCAGATGTGTATTCATTATAGAGTTAATGTGTTTTTGACCTTTGAGACCATGAAAGGCCCAAGGAAAAATATCTGAGATTGACTCACTATAATAATAACTCCTAACTTAACTGTTTGAGCTAAAATGTTGAAATATTTGACTTTTAAGGCTTTTCAATAACTTTTACAATAACTATTGAGTAGTTGAGAAATATCTCTGAATTTCTCAATAATTGTTGACGTTTTTATTAAAATAAAACATGTTGTAGGTGGCCATATGTGTCCTTTGAAGAAGTAAATGCTTTTGGTTTAGTCATTCGAATCTGCCTCTGTGCTAATCTCCCTTTATTTTATCCTTTAAGCTATGTTTAGGCTATTTTAATCTTGGATTTGTCTTATTGTCTGCTTTACTATCTTTTCTTTTAATTCTTCCTTTATCTATGATTCTTTGTCTTTTAATCTAGGATTAACCCTTTAATCTTTGGATTATCCTTCACTGTTACGGTCCTTTGACTATTTTGTCTTCCTTTGCCTTTATCTTTATCTGTATTTACAGCACAAGGGGGGCATCTTTTGGTTTTGTCCGTGTAAATTGCCACCAATGGTCATGATCCATTGGTGTTTTGCTTGATCTTACGCTTCTGGTCCTTTTAATGAAACAATTTTCTCTGGATCGTCACCTATAACTCTTATTTAAACATTTTCGGACCCTTGGAATGAAATTCTCACATTCCTGCCATGATACCTACACAATACAACAATTTGTTAATCTTAAATCCTGTGCTGGTGGCCTTTCTATATTTTTTTGTGGTTTTCGGGCTATTGGAGCGTTTGCAGAGGTTTCATGGAGGCTGCGAGGCTTCATCGCAAAGAAACAGGGCTTTGGAGCATTTTAATTGGTTGGCGGTATTGGGACTTGGTGGGAGGAAGAAGAGCGGTTTTTGCATGTGAGGGAGGTGGTTTTCACATGGAATGAGGGGTGGTAAATGGTTTCGGGGGATGGCGAGCGATTCCACTTAGCGGGTGATGCATGGCAGGAGGTATGGGTGGGGATACCACCCATTTCACAAGGCTTGGGGTTTTTTAACCCCCGTGCTGGAATCAGTGTGATATCAGATCGAGGTCATCCAATATCAGGGGATATAGATCGACGGTGGTCAGGGTGAAAGGAGCGGCGGACAAGTCAGATGGTGGGGTTTGGTGTCTGCGAGACCCAGGGCTTTAATTAAAATAAGTGGGGGTGCTTTATAAGGGGCAGGGCCATATGATAACGGGGTTTCATGATAAAGCGGGGGGTTAAACCTTTAAAGTGTCGGGTTTAATTTTATTTAAAACAAAGTTTTTAATATAAAATATGGGTCTCAGAAAGGTTTAATTTTTTATTTAAAACAATGTAAAAAGGAGTTTTTGCATTGTTTTAATAAAACAAGGGAAATTAATGATGTAAGGGGGTTTAGTGGAGAAAATGAAGATTTTAGGTGTGAAAGAAGGGTGAACATGAGAGAAATAAGCCCAGACATGAGATTTTAAGAGTAGGAGGGAAATTTTTAGAGAAGGTAAAATGGGATATAGTGAATTGAGATAGATACGGATAATGAAGACAGTGGGATTTCTGAGGATAATTGATAGTCAAGAAATGTTATCTTCAGCTTATTGTAGAAAATCCATAGTCACCTAGTGACAATATAGAATACAGGAGGATAACAGTGTCCATGATCCAATTAGTTTCAGCATGTTCCATAAGTCTGGATTTGACTCTGTTGGTGCGATTTCTTCTGTAATGTCATATGTGTCTAGTAATGGTGGAAAGTATGGCCGAAGGAGATCCACGTTGAATACTCGGTGCATGCCAAGGAACGATGGAATGTTGAGCTTAAAGGAATTGTCCTCTACAACCTTGGTGATGCTGTATGGATCGTATCAAAGCGGGCGAAGCTTGCGATGGGGCCCAGAGAAGCACTCCTTTTACAAATGTATCCAAACTTTGTCACCCACTTGGAACGTGTGTGACACACGATGTTAATCATGTCACTGCTTGTACTTAGCATTGAATGTATGCAATATGTTATGGACTTGCTGGAGGATGTGCTAAATTCACTCAATGAGTATTTTAACCCTATCAACTTAGGTCTGGACATGAGCCAAATTTTCCTGAGTAGCTGCAAATGGTATAGCCACAACAATGGGACATAATGGCTAGAATCCAAACCGCATTTTAAAGAGGTTGTGTCCAGTGAGCTATGGAGAACTCGGTTGTAGCTGTGTTGGAAATAGGGGAGGCTTTCATCCCACGTGTGTGGATGCTTGAAGTTATGTTAGTGTCCCGTGATTTGGAAGATTGGTAGACCAAAAGACAGGGTAAAATGGAACCAAGCTTTGGAGTCCTAGGACCTAGCCTTCCTTGACTCGGAGAGGGATCTCTCTATGGGGTGAAAAGGATGTGTTCTTTTTTCTCTAGGATTTTGATTTAGGCTAGTTATTAGGTGTAGGGTTTTTGATTGTTTTGGATGGGTAATATGGTCAAATGTAAATAAGAGGAATGAAAGGATGTCAAAGCCATTGGGCTTTGGAGTCAAATGAAGTCAATAGTGTCTAAATGATGAAACAGAGTGTACTGCAAGGCCAATTTAGCAAGGTTAATGGATCCTTAAGGTTATGTACGAGGTGTAATGAACATTAAGTTTGGGAAAATACTAAGAGGTCTTACACATATATAGTTTGAAGCAATAACTCATGAGGTAGGGCAAACCATTGATCTCTATGAACAATAATCAAATTGATAAACATATAAGATGAACATTCCAGTGAAACATAGAATCATTAGAAATCCTAACTTTATAAATTCACCTTCATATTTTGGGAAAACATACAAGATTTAAACAAATAACTTAATTTATGAAGAGGGAACTCCTAAACATCATATTTCAAGCTATTGGGAACTCTAAAGCAAGTTGACAAGCATGGAAAAAGGGCAAGATCGAACGAGATCTCTTTATCTTAACCCAATCAATCAATATTCCACAGAAATGCTTCAAGATAGGGTTTTGAAAACTTCAAATAAGCAGGGCATACCATGAATCATACTTGTAAGCTAGCATAATAACCATTCAAGAAACTGAAAACAATTTTTGGGGGACCTAAGGAGCAATTAAGAATTCATTAAGATGGCCAAAAGAGGAAAACATCAAAGCTATAACAAACATGAGGTTTGAGGTGCTTCCAAGAGCATGTCTCAACCTATAATTTTTTGTCTTAAAGAAACCAAGAAGAATGAAAATAAATGAGAACAAGAAAACATTAACAAGTTAAGAAAACATCACCATTCACCAAGTTATGGAATCCTACAACCAAACTTCTCCATCATCAAGCTAAACAAGCCATTCATCCAACTCACAAGACCAATTTCTTCTCCAAGCTCATGAAACCATGTATATTGCTCTTCAAGCTCATCAAATGCCAAAAAAATACATAGGGGCCTCATGCTCTATTAATGGAGAAAATGAGGACTAAAACCCTAAATGTGGTAGGAAAATGTCAAATATAGTCATAAATGTCATTTATGGCCAAGAGACCATGCAAGGCCCAAGGCACATAATATCCCAAGAAATAAATGCTAAAATAACTATTTGCACCTAATTCTAGCTTAATTTTCCTTAAAAAACTCAAAAATATATATTTGCAATAAATTAGTGTATTTTGTTGACTTTTGGTCCAAAACACACTAGGCAACCTTTGTGTGCAGTGCCACTTCAACATAAAATAGAGTCTCTTGCACCTGAGTTTTGGACTCCTTCCCGACACCGGATTTGGCTCCGTGATGGCTCGTTGGAAAGCCTGATGAGTCTAATTTACAGAAACGCTTGATTTGTGCCGAGTTGATGCCATTTACCTATCCAAAATTAAAATCTCCCGACAGTCCTCTGTGTGTAGCGCCTGCTCTGAAAATGGGGCAGTAAGGTCAAACTTTTGATGTTTTTTGACCTTTTGAGGGGGTAAAAATGCTCCAAATGATCCAAAAATTGGTGAGTAGACTGCTGGTGATGTGAGAAATCCAAAAATGTAAAATTTGAGAGATGAGGATGCACCAATTTTGTGCATAGCGCCTAGGGTGCTGCGCACAGAGGGGTCAAAATTTGGAAAAAACAAAAAGTTGTCCAAATTGCCTCAAAATTTGTGGAGAGGTCTCTCAAGAGGTCTTGGGCACCTATTGAGAAGCCTCAGCCAAGAATCCAAGTTTTTCATGCACATTGGCTCTTTTTAGGTCTTCTAGCTCAATGAGGGCCTTTTTTAGCTTGGCACAAGCAAGTATGATTTTCCTTGCATAATGCTTGGCCATTTTCTTTTGTAGGGCAAGGCCCATCTTGACCTCCTTGAAATGCTTATGCTCCTCTTTGTAATAGTGGATTAACCTTTGTGCCATATCAAAGTCCCTTTCCCACTCCTAAATCTGTGCGTCTTTCTCCAAGAGAAGCAATCTAGTGTTCATCTCTTGGTCCTCATTGTCACTATCTAGATCAATGAATTGAGGGCCTTGAGAAGTCTTCTTGATCCTTTTGCTTCTCCTTACCTTTACCCACTGCTCACCTTTGTCCATCTTTCCTTTTCCTTTGTATTTGGACTTGAAAACTAGAGGAGAGATGACCCTTTTCCTTTTTGAGGCAGCAAACACATCTTTTTTACCTCTGTGGTAGGTGCATGTGAGAGGATTGATGAGGGTGCTCTTACCTTTGGGGGTGTCACAAGCCTTCTTATCTTTGTCATGGCTTTAATGAGTCACTTGATGCTCCATTGGCTCATTGATTTATTTACCTTTAACTTCATCATCATCCTTGCCTTCTTCACTATTTTCTTCATTGTTTTCTTGGCTCTCAAACTGATCACTACCCTCCTCATTTACCTTGTTTTGACTTTGTCCTTCACTGAGGTCCTTCTCACTGTCACTTTCTGCATTATCACTATGGATTTCTTGGTCTTTCAGAGACTGATTTTTGTCATGATAGTCATGAAAACTATCATGAATTTCATGAATATTTCCTTTCTTATCATTGTCTATCCCATCAGTACTATTATCTTCATTACTGCTTGCCTCTTCATCTTCTATTTCAGCCTCATCACTTGCTAGTGTGTGATCTTTCATTTCCTTCTCATCTTCCTCTGTTTCTTCATTTTCATCATCTTCAGTCATGTTGTCATTATCTGCACCGTAATTTTTCTCAATGTTATGCACAAGTCCTTTTTCCTCATGGCTGTCATGTGAACCTTCTTTGTCATCATCACTCTGTTGCTACTCCTGTTTAGACTCTGTTTTTGCCCTACTATCTTTACCATTTTCATTACTTTCACCTTCTTGATTAGGCTCTGTACTTCCCTCACTGTTATCTGCATTTACCTCATTTTCATCACTTTCTTCCATGCTATCATCATCCCTTTGATCTTATTCATTACATTCTGCCTCTTCCTTTTCCTCATTAAACTCTGTTTGCTATCTTACTGTCCTTTTCCTCTTCATTTCCATCTGTTTTCTTCCCATCAGAGCTACTGTTAGCCCCTTGTTCATTATTACTACTATTATCCTCCTCTTTTGAATCATTCAGGAGGAGAAACAAGAGGTAAGTTTCCTTGTGGAGAAGACATAGGAGGAGCAGATGGAGGAGTGGAGGTAAGTGAGTGTGAGGTGGAAAACAAACTCTAGTGAATGGAGGCTTGAGATTTTGCATTAAAAAAATGGTCTTTTGCTTTGATGAGGACTTTTAAGTCTAGGAAAAAAAGAATGAAGGATTGGTGAGGGAAGAACCTTTTAAGCAAATGGATAGACAAAATGAAGTAAGTCTAGGAGAGGTGCAGAGTTTTAGGAGGAATTTTGTTGGTATTGATTATCATTACCCCTAGGAAAACTCTTAAATTCACAAACCTTGCCCTAGGAGGTCAAAAAATTGATTTTTATGCAGCTTAGGGTTTGGTTACATTAGGCCCTTTAATGTCCCCCATGTTTATGAAAAATACTGCTTGGAAGGTAAGGAGAGAGACGCCAACCTTGCCTGACTAATGCTATAGCTTTGGAGGCAATAAATTTGAGTTTTAGGCCCTTTTTTTTTTATCAAATTTGGACAATTTTTGTTGGTGCGTAGCGCCTGCCCGACTGCATGTTCAGGTCGGGTCAGGCTGGCCTGTCGGAGCGTAGCGTCGGGTCAATTTGGTGGGTAGTCGGGCTTCTCTTGTACCTATGCATAGTGTTTGCCCAGGTGCATATCACTGGGCTCTAGGTGCATATTGTAGTGTTAAATAACACTACGGCCACCTTGGTTTGCAAGGAAACCAAGTGCTGTGCATAGTGGCCGACTCTTTACAGGTAACACTCGAGATTATGTTCTCTATGAAGATAAATATGAAGTGGGGAAGAGGTCCAGGAGACCCTTATAATATTTTTTTGAAAAAATGATTTTATGCCAAAACTCACTATCGTTATGCTCATTTCTCTTTATCTTTTTCACTGTGCTTTCTTGGCCTTTTAGTCCTATAGGTGGTATTTTGACAAAAATAGGGCTCTTTTCTTCATTGGAAGCCTCTTGATGTCTTCATTGTGATCACAAACCTTTTAACTAGTTCAAACATGCACCTTCAAACCATTTTGAAAAATGAACCTCTTTATGATGCTTATCACTTGCAAACAACATATTTGAGTGATATTTTGACATATCTCCTTTGAATGACATTTTTTCAGGCTTTCTCTCTAAAACAGTGAGCAACCTCTCAGCATAAAAACCCTAATATCAAGCATCAATAGCCCCTTTAGTCTTTATGTGGGCAATCATTGTGAAAAAACACTTGGCTTGTTTTATCCTCATCAACATTCCTGTAGGTAGCTATTTTGACAGTCCTGCAGAAATGTCACTTTATGGTTAACCTAACTCTTGCAGAATATACCTTGATAAAGAAAACATTTTGGAGGCCTTACTGCTCTTAAACCAGCTACATGTTTGTTCCTAGTTTGAAAATGATGTATGTTAGTGAGGGAGGTGAGGTTTCTAAACCATTTTGTGCTTTTGCTGGCCACTTTTGTTCTTGCAGGTTCCTACACCACTTCTTCCCCTTGATCACTATCTCTTTTGAACTTGGAAAACTTACTTTATCAATAATGACCCATGTTTTTCATAGTTTCCCCCTTTGCCAATTCCTTCCCTCATTCTTGGCTCCTTGACCCTTTAATTTTTTTTTTATCCTTTCTTTGAGAAGACAAACTTTGAAATGATATTTCTCTCTCCTTTTTGCTAATACCCCTTATCATCTTTGTTCCTTTGGAGAAATTTGAATAACTGATATGTTATCCACCGAGATTCTCTTGATCACACACTATTTTATCTTCATGCACAATACAAAATCTCTTCTACCATTGATCATCACATGCGGAAATAAAATCAATTGCATGCACACATTAAAACCATAAAAATTCACACATATGAACACAGTATGTAATGGGAAAGATTAAAGCTGAAAACCCCCAACTATCTGTATCTTATATATGTCATAGAGATGATTTAACAATCATCATACAAAGCTCCTCACAAGCTTTTAGTATAATCTTCACTTGCTACACACTAATCAGGCCTGATCTTGCAAATCCCATGCACCGATCTTTGCCAGTCTTTAGCCTACCTCTACTGCACAATCCCTGCTGAAGAATGCCTCTTGATGAGAATGTATTACCCCAGCCTTGCTCACGCAGTCTTTATAGGCATCTCTACTAAGTTTTGGATGCAAACCATGCATCACTTATAGTCACAACTGATAGTCACACTGCCCTTTCACCTATCTCTGCACTGGTCTCCACTGAAATTGTCCATGCACTGAAGTTAACTGATGTATTCTTTAATTGATTAATGAGTTTATAATTAGTGAATTAATTAATAATTAATTCACACCACTCTCACTAATTATATCAATCAGTTAAACTAGATACAAATAGCTCAACTATGTTTAGATTAGTTAAATTGAACACAACTCCATTAACTTCCTCAATCAACTCCACCAAACTCTGTCACATGAGTTCTAACTGAAGTATCCATGCAATAGCTCCACTTAACCCTCAGGAATAGCGTAATTCCTTCTGTCAGCTCCTGTGCCACATCTGTGCACTTAACTGAAGTGCTCCAAGAGAATAAGATAATGTTTATAGTCCAAATATTATTAAGAGCTAATAATATTCGACATATCTATTTTTAGACTGGCAATCAAAAAATAGATTCTGCCCAATATTTCTAAAAATGGAAGTCCATCTATTTTTCCAACTTAACTAACCATCCACAAATAGCATCCTGCAACTCATAGAACATGATCCATATGTCTAAAAATAGACACAGTCTAAAAAATAGACTTTGCGCCAAAAATATCCTATGGGCCCACTTAGTGAAGGCGACTTCTTTCCACTAAGCTCATCATCTTGTTGCAATCTCAACACTTTGGTGTAGTGGAGTATTGGTTTTTCATGTTTGCCTCTTTGGATCCCTATAGTATTCTGATTTTACCTTTTGAAACCTTCATGCTTTTTGTACCAATAATCTTTACCTTTTTAAACCTTGATGATGTGGAGTTAATGCCTCTTTTTCCAAACCCTAGAAGGTAGTTTGAAAACCTTTTGAAACCATCTGTTGTGATGAAGGAGGCTTCTTTGTCACCATTTGACCATATTTTTCCATCTTCCCAAACTCCTAGGTTTTAGGGTTGCTTAGGAAAAAGTAAATAGTGTTGTCTTCTAAGTTCTCAAAAACTTCACAAAACTCATTAATCATTCCTAAAAAGTCTTCATTGATCATTTGAAGGAGTTGAGGTGGCCTTTGCCTTTGTAACCTTAAAACTGATTCCTTATTTGGTCAAAACTTTTACAAACACTGATTCCCATCAAACATATGCTTGCTACTTTCTTCTTGCCATGACTGGTCTCCTTATGATGATTTTCTCTTTTACCTTACCTCATTTCTAATATAATTTCTTTTTGATCTTTTTTGTAGGAATGTGAGCAAAGGGCAGCCATCCCCTTGCAAGATTCATGCTTTAGGCTAAAAACCTTCCTTGAATGATCTCTTTGGTGAATCGAGGACAAAATGACTTGTCCCCTTCTTCTTTGAAATCAGTTTCCTTGTAGATATAAAACATAGATTTGTAGGATACCAAATCCACCCTACGACTCATGAAACCCTAGGTGACCTAGTGGAGGATTTCTGGGACTTGGCTTTTGGAATGAAACCTAGAACTTGGCATTTATCTAGTGTGAGATAGATTTCCTGATAAACTAATGTATTGAAGATCCAAAATCCAATGTACTTGATTTATATAAAGATTCTACAGAGATAGTTTGAGAATATTAGTGTTTTAGGAGTAGTTTGGGGGGACACAACAAGTTGTTTGATTGGTGGGCTTAGGTAGCAGTGGGGTTTTTAGGTAAAAGAAAAAACAGGGGATTTGGGTCAAAGCTGATAAGATATAGACAAAAATGGGTGACATGGGCTCCTAATGGGTTTTTTGAGACTGGTAGGCAAAGCTAGACAGGATGAAATGATGAAATAGTGAAAAATTATCTTAAGGATAATGAAGGCAGTGAGATTTCTAGAACTCACAATGTCTATAAACTTTGTTTCTATAAATCTTGGGATAATCATTTAGTCATCAACAAGGCACAAATTACTAATGACTAACAAGTTATATATGCAAATAATTTCTACGATCATCCTGTTGGTGACCTATGTTTGGCCATTAGTTTGGGGGTGGAAATCCATGGAATTAGTGAGCTTGGGATCCAACATTGACCAAAGACTTGACCAAAATTTACTTAGGAACCTTCTATCTCGATCTGAGATAATGGACTATGGGATCCCATAGTGCACCCACACTCATTCAAAGAAGAGCTTAGTAGTGGATTCTATTATGATATTCTTCTTGCACGCTGCGAAAATGACCATCCTAGAGAATCTATCGATGACCACAAAAACACCTTCATTTCCATGCTTAGTAAAATGGAAGCCTGATAGGTAATCCATGGAGATGGATTTTCAAGGTAGGCTAGGAGTAGGAAGAGGAGTATATAAGCCTTGTTTCTTGATGGTTGGTTTAGATATGGCACAGATAGTGAATGAATTGATGTACTTCCCAACATCTTGTCGAAGATTTGTCCAATAAAAATACTTCTGCAATACTACCATTTTTTTCTCTACCCCGTAATGTTTAGTGACCCAATTGTAGTGTGCCTCCCAAATCATCTTGGCGCACTCTCTTGAAGGAACAAAGAGGTGTCTCAGGTGGCATAAGAGTGCATCCTCAACGTGATAATTTGGGACCTTTTTCCTTCTAGGAATGTCTAGTATGCGTTATTGAAGTCTGGATCGCTCTTGTAAAGAGTCAGCCATCTCGAAGTCTTGTGGCCACAAGATTTGAGCACCATGCTACATGCCATGACTGGTAGTTGGTTGAGGGAGCAACATTTTTGGTGCTTCCCTTCTTATACTTAATGTTCAAATGGAATTGTTGGAGTTATTTGGACCATTTCTTATGGTGATCGTTCTACTACTTCCCTTGTGTCTATATGAACTGCAAGGGTCATTGGTTTGTGTGGATGACCATTTCCTTCCCAAGAATGTAATGCTTCCACTTTCAGTAAGTATGAATAATGGAATAAATCTCTTTGTCCTAGGTGGGATACTTTCAGATTGTGTCTGAAAGTGTCTTGATGTGATATGCCACTGGATGAACCTATTTAGTAAGAATTTCACCGATCACATAGTCAAAGGAATCTATCTTAATCTCAAATGGTTTTTGTAGGTAAGGTGATGTAAGCATTAGTGTAGAGCAAGAGGTGATTATTAAAATCAGAAAATTCCTACTATTGGGATTCATACTGGAAGAATTTTTGCTTTTCTCCTCCCTTGGTGACTAGAATCAAAGGCCAAGTGATATGAGAGAATCCCAACATGAACCTGCAATACAAGTTCTGAAGTCCTAGAAAACTTCGGAGCTCTGTTAGAGTGGTTGGGGTTTGACAATGCTGAATGACTTGTATCTTGGATAGGTCCACATGCACACCCCGCTCAACAATGATGTACCCTAGATATTGAACCCAGGTCATACCAAAAGTGCATTTATCCAAACTAGAACACAACTTGTGTTGCCGCAGGGTTTGGAGGATCTGTAGAATATGGTGGAGGTGCTATTCCCAAATATGACTGAAGATTAAGATGTCATCTGAATACACCACCACAAATGAGTTGGTGAAAGGTCGCAAGATATCATCCATCAACTCATGAAGGTTATTGGGGAACTCATCAACACGAAAGGTATGACCAACCATTCGTAAAGGCCCTCCTTTGATTTGAGGGAAGTCTTCCATACATCAGAGGGTTTGATTGGTACTTGGTGATATTATACTTCAAGTCAATCTTGCTGAAATATTCCCCCCCTTGAGATGGTGCATAAGATCATCGATCTGTGGGATTGGATACCTATTTCGGAGAGTGATCTTGTTCAATGCATGATAGTCAATAAAGAGTTTCCAGTTGTTGTCCTTATTTTGTACCAACATGATAGGGCTTCCACAGGGTGAGGTGCTTGACCTGATGTTACCTTTCTGTAACAAATCTTGAATCTACCTCTTTATTTCATCATTTTCTAGAATGGAACATCAATAGATCTACCCATTGGTAGCTGCTCTCCCAGGGTCAGATTTATGGATTTTTTGACTTGATAGTGTAGAGGTACCCTTGTGGGTGATGATAAGACATCCTTGTACTCCTCCACGACCTAGTTCATCTGCTGTTGTCATGTGGGGGAGCCTTGTATGGAGGTTGTGGCTACAATATTCTTCTTTCCTTGAAGTTGAATCATAAGAAAAATAATTTTCCTCATATAGGAAATGATATAAATATATCACTTCGTAGTAATAAAAGAGATGAAGGTAGGTGGTGCTACCTCTAGTATCCTCTACAAATTATTTCCCAAAGTAATAATAACAATGTGAGGCCTAGAATCATACATAACATGCCTCTTCCACAAGTATGGTTGGCTTAATAATACATCACAAACTTCAAGAGGAGCAACATAACAAAATACCTCATATGTGAAGGGCTTGATGTTGTAGGGAAGGCGACATGCTAGCTAACGCAAAGGTCTCATTTTTGGTGTATCCACCTGATGGTATACGACTGCAGGTGTGTTTTGGTGAATAGGTTAAGTCGCTTCATGACCTCTACATAAATGAGGATCTTTTGGCTTTTGTTGTCAACAATTAAATACAAAAAGGAACTCTTCACCCACATATGGGAATGGAAGAGGCGCCCCCCCTCCTCTAGATCATTGGACTCATCGTTCTGGATCTTGGTGGTGGAAACGCTGGCACAAGGCTTTGCATCAATAATTTTCTTCCCTTTTTCATCCCCCTTGTTATGCTATGAATTAGAGATGGAACATGGATATGATTTAGAAGCCTTAAGCATGGCCAACAGTTACTTTTTGACACTATATTTACTCATGTTGTGAGTGGAGCTCTTATGGAATTCACCACTTTCATGCATCCTTATTTGTCTTCGTGGTGTATTTCTTTTCTTGCAGATTCGATGGGTTATCCTGGGTCACCCCGCCTGGGCCTAGTTCTTTTTTTTTTTTTTTTTTTTTGAGGGTGTGTTTCCCTTTCTTTGGATTTTTCACATCCAAAGTTTTGCTTCTTCTTTTTAAATTTATGCTCAATATTGACATCATATCAATATGTCACACCAAGCGAAGATATGCCAGGGAACTCCATTTCCTCCTAAATGTATTTGTGCAAACAACTGCGGTATATGAGCGCCAAAATTTTCTTTGAATATTTAATACCAAAATTTGTGCGTAGGTATGGAAAAGATTTGTCAGCTCATGTACATCTTGATCTCTTTGCTACTGCATCATAGTTGATTGTATATACTTATTCTCATAGCTCTTAACGGGGTAATATTGTTCCTTGATTCCATCTCAGAAAGAATTCCAAGTTTGTGCGGCTAAAAACAGAGAGGGTTATCCCTCATACATTTGTTCACAGTAGGTTTTCCACCAATCCTTGACATGCGTGGCAAATTTTAGGAGCGCAAAAGAAATATTTTCTCTATTAGAAAAATCATGCAATGAAAAGTATCCTTCTAAAATTTCTAACCATCTATCTACAGTATTTGAATCTATCTGGCCTTCAAATATGGGAAGGTCAAAGTTTACTTGTATCTTGAAGGGAGTGGCACCTCTAGAGTGATTGTTGGTTGAATATGCATCATCTGTGGGCATCCACCGAAGGATGTGGGAAACATTTTCCATCATCGCGCTCCTTTGTCACTTGAGGGATTCTTCAAGAAATATTTTGATAGGATATCCTGCTCCCTCATTTTTATTTTATTTCTCCATGGGTGTTCATATGGGTTTGCAAGGCTAGTCATGCAAAGGTTCAACCAATTCGAGCCGTAACTCCTTATTCCATGACTGCGTTGGGGACATGCAAAGAAAAGCAAAGAAAGAGCATGCCACTTTCATACCACTGATTTGAAATTAAAAAGGAGTGCAACATAATATAGATATAATGATAAATACAAAGATGAAAAAAAAATAATACTCCATTTCATTAATATCAAAGAACTAAAAAATGCTTACAGACAAAATGGAAATAAACTAGCTTGGGTGATGGTAGCTTATCTCTGAGAAGAGATGTGGCAGCTACCTGCCGCTAAACCGTGTTGCAATGAGGCTCAAGCACCTTTTTTTATTATTGAACAACAAGAGAAAACCCTAAAAAATCAAAACCCTAACCCCAGGAGATGGAACACCAAGAGTTTTTGGGATCCATTGGGGTGATTTGGGCATTCAAATTTCCATATTTGTAATTTGGTCATATTACCTTAATTTGGCACGTATGATAACTCGTTGGAAATATCTCTTCGAGTACTACAATATTTAGTACAAACCCCTGCCTAAAAATATGGGTACACTGCAGACCTAAAAAAAATGTTCTTTAGGGGGTCAAAACTGCTTCTAAAGTTCTTGACCTGAAAAATTGCTAAAAATAGTAAATGCTACTATAAACAAGGAAAATGATGAAACCGACTAGAGGTCTAGGTGGAATAGGTGGGTGGCCACCAATATCCACATGGGTCAAGCCAATTTTAAAGAAACTCGTATTTGGATGAGAATATTGTTTGTACGTCAGTACAGAAGGAGGTGAATCTGAGTAGCCTTCAGTAACAAGAATAGAAATAAATGACCAAACTCTTCCATATAAATATACAGGTCAAGAAGAAAAATAATGATGCTCTGTTTGACTCAATATCATAAGTGAATCTAATTGTAGCAAATTTTGTCAATAATTTGGGGCTGGAAGTTCGTTATCATCCAAACCCACATTGATTGGGATGGGTAAATAAGGATACATAGTTAAATGTAAAAAAACAACGCAGAATTAGATTTTCTATCAATGATTATTTTATTGATGAAGTAGATGTAGATGTGGTTCCCCTTGATGTATGTGGAGTCATATTTTGGAGTCCATACATTTACATTATGGATGCAATATTCATGAGGAGAGTTAAATAGTACCTAATCATCAAGGATGGAAAATTGTTCATCATCAAGGTGCAAAAAGGAAATTAAAAAATTTCACTAATAAGTGAAAATCAAGCTAGGAAATTGATCATTTCTAAAAAGAAGTATGTTTTTTTGTTTTTAAGAGAAATTCAGTCTGAATATGAGTCAATAAGAGGCAAGGCATCCCTGGAGGGGTGTACTAAGAAAAAAAATAAAAAAATGGAGGTTTTTTTACAAGCATACACGGATGTATTCTGAGAGCCTAAAGGGTTGCCACCTAAGAGAGAAGTGGAGCATGAGATCCAACTATTTCTAGACTCTCCATTGAAAATAATGGGATGTACACGCAATATGTAATAGAAGAAAGTGAGGTGAAGAAATAATTGCAATAAATGCTAGAGTAAGGTGTCATTAGACCGAGTACATCACCATGTGGGTCATCCATCATTATTGTGCCAAATAAGGATGAAGCTTGGCGGATGTGTATAAATTACAGGGTGTTGAATAAAATCATGCTTATGAACATATACCCCCTTCCTAGGATAGATGATCTACTATATCGATTGCAAAAATCCAAGTGCTTCACCAAGTTGGACTTGAATTCTAGATATCACCAGGTTCAAGTCAAAGAAGAAGATACAAGGAAGAATAACTTCAAAACTAGGCAAGGTTTTCATGAGTGGTTAGTTATGCCATTTGGCCTCTGTAATGCACCAACTACATTTATTAGATTAATGAATGATGTATTGTGCCCTTTTATAGATCCATTTGTTATTTCCTATTTGGATGATATACTCATATATAGTGCTATGTGGGAGGAGCACATTTCACATTTGATGCAGGTGTTGGAAACTTTGAAGAATACCAGCAGCTAGAAAGTCTCAAGAAGTGCAAGTTTGTGCAGTATTGTTCAGTGTATCTAGAGAATGTGATTAGTGGAGGAGCACTGAAAATAGATCATTCCAATATGGATGCCATCACGAAATGGGTGGTTCCTACCAATTTTTATGATGTCATGAGTTTCATTGGGGAAGAAAAATACCTTAGGAAATTCATAGACTTGATTTTAGTGGTATAAACATTGCTCCATGCCATAACAACAAGTGGAAAAAATTTCTAGTGGGTAAAGTGTAAACAAAGGGCTTTTGAGGAGTTAAAGAGGAATATTATTCAAGCACCATTTCTAAAATTACCAAACTTTCAACGACCTTTCAAAGTGGAGACAGATGAAAATGGGCATGCTATGGGAGATCTCTTGACGTAGGGAGGAAGGTTTGTATGTTAACATTTTGAAGTTTTTCATGGGGCAGTTCTTAGCTGCCCTACCTACGATAAGGATCTCTATTCCATGGTGCAAGATGTGAAGAAGTGGATGCACTATTTTATGGGAAAAGAGCCAATAATCCACACATATCACCATTTATTACATTACTTATAGACCTATGGTAATGTATAACAGACCAGGCACTAAAAGTGGATGGGGTTTTTACAACAGTTTCATTTGGTGATAAAGTATAAGAAGGGAACCACAAAAAAGTTGGCCAACATGTTGTCAAGGCTACCCACATCAAAGATCACAACTTTGGGAACTCTTATGCACATGGAGCCATTCACACGTGATTAATACAGAGAGGCATATTCAATGGATGAGGACTTCATGGAGGTGTATCAACAGTTGTAGAGTCAAAGTCATGTCCATGATGGTGACAACACCGTTGACTACCATCTCTAGGATGGGTTACTCTACAGGTTGGATAATTTTTATGTTCCTAAAGGTGAATGACTGCAGCTGATTAGAGAGTCTCACACCTCCAATATTGCAGGGAAATTTGGTGTAGGGAATACCATCGCTAACTTGCAAAGGTATGTGTATTGACCCAATATGCAAGAGAAGGTAGCTAGGTTCATAAGAGAATGCATGATTTGTTGTACTAGTAAGAAATAAGAAAAAAGTTCTATATCATCCCTTAATTTTACCTACTCATCCCTGGGAAATAATTTCCATATACTTTATGGGATGATTACCCACAACCAGGAAGGGACATGGCTACCTGTTTGTGGTAGTTGGCAGGTTCACCAAGATGTGTGTTCTGATGCCCTGTAAAAATTCCATCCGTGGCAAAGAAGCAACAAATTCATTCTTTGGATGGGTCTAGGTTCACTTTGGAATACCGTTTAGTCAATTTAATGGTCTTAAATTTCTCACATAAATTATCGACCAGAGTTGGTAAAATTGTGAAGTGCAAGTGCACTATATATACTAGAAGCTTCTTTTAATATTAGTTTAATGGTGTGATGATTGAATTTGTAGAGATTTCTTGTAAGGATGTTTTTATTCTTTATGAAATTTTAAATTACAACTAGGCTCTAAACATCAGCATGCCTCCTACTTTACAAAAACTGAAACAACTTTTTCTACCTTATGAAGAAGCCTTAACTAATTTATTTGTTAGTATTTATAATTCTATAGTCTAATGTATGAAGATAAAATTAAACTCTACAAAAAAGGAATTTGGACATTTTTATGTTTTTTTAAATGAAATTCTTAAGGAAATGAAACTGTGTAAAGAAAATGAATCAGTCATTATTGTTTTGGACAGAAATCACTCGTTAAACTAAAAATAAATCACTCAAATGCCAAAATTAAATCACTAAATCATTGTTTCTTGGAAATAAATCACTTGATGCTCTTTGAAATAAACCAATATACAAACTAGAAAATAAATATTTCAATGTTCTTCAAATAAATCACACATGAATCTATAAACTATTCTGCAATAAACTACTGCTGCTTAGAAAGAAAACTGTGGATCGCTTCTGCATTTTAACGATTTGAAAGGAATATTAATCTACATCAAATGACAAATGAAAACTATGTACACATCTACATCAAGTGGAAAAGTGGAATTCTGGAAACAACTGCAGCATTTGACAAAATAAAAACATGAACTGAGACTACATCAAATGATAAAAGAAGGCTATGAAAAACATCCATTATATGAAAAACACCAAAAGTATAACCTTCTCTATTTGCAGGGGCCCTCCACAAATAGGCGATTTCAATGATCTAATCCAACAATTAGCTACGCATAAAGTCTTGAATATATTTCTTCACTTAAAGGAATACAAACAAAGTTTAAAATTTCAAAATCACATTACAATTTCACACACTCCATACAGGTATTTATTTTCCTTGTATTTATAAAATCCTGTAAATAAATGGTTCAAGGATTTTACGCCTATTTGGTCTAAAACAAATCCTATCTTAAACTTTCAACAAATAACATAATTTTGTTTCTTCACTATTTTCTATTTGACAAAGAAAATCATGAAGAATGATTGAATTAGACTCTCGCTCGCCTGTTCAACACCGTGTTGTTGACCCACTCATTTTACCACACAATCGACCAGTTATATTCATCATTTGGGTTGGATAGATAGGAGGAAATCCTTAAAGGGATCAATCTCCACCTGTCTATATACTTCTTTGCTCAATTGGAACCTCAGAACCCAACGAACCATGGATATGGCTACAGAAACATGGATTAGCTGCAAAATAATGTCAATTCCATAGATAAAACAAATTTTAACTTAATAATAAGGAACATTATTGAATATGAAAGATAGGTCATTTAAATAACTTACCATGTCAAAAAAATCCAGCGTAATTCTTATTTGAGTTGATGATAATGATTAAAAAGGAGGAAAATAGGAAAAAGGAAGTGTTAAAATGAAGCAATCATTAGCGGAATTTTGAGGTCTAAAATGGGCCTCCTAAGAAAAATTTACAACCAAAATAAACTTTATAAGAACCAATAGAATTCAATATGATGATGTCAACCATGGGGGATGATTAACCATTTTTTAAGTAAAAGGGTAAAAAGATTAAAAATAATAAAATAATAAAACTACTTCTTCAACTCGTATTTTCAATGTATCTCCCAAAGATTTAACTCAAATTTCAAGAGAGAGTACTCGTTGGATGAAAAGTTTAATTCTGCATCCAAGGAGTACCCATGTTGCATACTTTCGATGGATCATTCTACACGAAAAATGAGAAATACATGAAAAACGTGATTGCAATCACATTTTTCATGTATTTCTCAATTTTCTTATAACATGATCCATCGAAAGTATGCAACATCGGTACTCATTAGATGATAAATTAAATTTTGCATCCATCAAGTACTCTCGTCTGAAATTTGAGTAAAACCTTTGGGAGATAAGTTGAAAATACGAGTGGAAAAAATAGTTTTTTTATTTTTCCCTCTAAGATCTGATGACGTAATCAAATATTATTTTATTATTTCCACTATTATTTTATAATCTCCTGAGGAGGCCCATTTTAGACCTCAAAATTCCCCTAATGCATGAGGATCTACATTCCCCCACACGGAGGTCATTACATGTCCTCATGAAAAAATGAAAAATTGATGATCCTTGTCAGCTACTGCATTTGCCCTGAAACGTATGCCAAAACATCCAAATTTATTTTCTTTTCCTTCTTTCTAGCCACTATCATCCTTGGCTTTCTCATCAAGATTTTGTATTTCAGATTTATGACCTATCTTTTGAGGCTTTTATTCATTTTCTTTAACTCCATGTTTCTCATGTAACACCTGCCCAAATGAAAAAGAATATTTTCATTCTTGGTTTTCTCAAATTTTTTTGCGACCTTAAGGCCTCGTGCTCTTGTTGTATGTGTATATTTAGTGTGTCCAGCTCAAATATTTCCTGTTTCAAAGTTATTACAGCTTGAGGTTCTTGTGGACTACTAGACTAAGCTTATTCCCTTTTATTCAAGAAAGATTTTTTTCCTATATCTCTCTTCTCCATATATTCAATGTAATAATAAATTTGTTGTTGCACAAGATCAATTTCTGGGATTTTTCAGCCTGGGCTATGAATAGGTGAAATAACAGTCGATGATGGAACCCTTAGGTCTTCTTCTAGATCAACATGTTTTGTGCTCTTTGGGGATGGTTTTTTCATTTCTTGGTTGAGCCTAGCACTTCTTTTGAATGATGGAGGATGGTTTTTAGGTCTTGCTCTTTTCTTCTCTGTTTTGGGCTTCTCTGTTTTCTTAGATGTACTTCCTTCTCTTTTGTTGTCTTTCTTCCTATAACTCCTTACTTCTTAATGCTTTGTAATAGTTATGCAATAGAATTATAATCCTTTGACTGCTCTTGTGCTTGTTGTATATTTTCAATAGGGTTTTCAATTTTTCTCTTTCTCCCTCTCTTTGTTTTGCTACTACTGGGCTTCTCTTGGTCTCCTTCTTTGAAATGACTCCTAACTAGAAAGTTGTCCCAACTATCCCCTAGAATTTCAAGATAAAACTCAATGAGTATATTGATAAATCCATGGTGATACATGGTTTTTTATATGAATTATATCCTCCTTTGGACATTCCCTCACATCTTTCTTAAAATATTTAACAAGAATTATGGGAGATTTAGCTCATTTCCTTCAAGAAAATGAATCAACAAACGAACATGATAAAATAACATACACCTAAATCTCCTTTTACAAGTGAAAATTTTTTGAACTACTAACAACAAATTTCTCCATTTACCCCTAAGTATTGTGCTTGGAATTCCTTTCTTAAATATGGTGGTGTCCATACCTAGACTCTTCAAGAAGACCTTCCATTCTTCACCTTCAATGCCTATGTTCTTGAACCACCTCTCTCTATTTCTCGGCAATCAGGTAGCTTCACCAATAAAATACTCTGTCACTCCAAAGTTAATGCATCCAATTTCAACCTCCATCCCATCGAAGGCCTTGGAAAATTAATTGGTTACTTCCTTGTTAAAACCTTCAAATTTCTCCACAAATTGTAACCAATGTGCTTTCTGAAGTATTTCCTTCACTAGTGGGTACCCTTCCATGAAATTCCTTCCGTCTGGTTTTCTTCTCACTGTGACTCCCGTGGCTAAGAAGTTTCACCTCAATATTGTTTCTTGATAGGGTATGAGTGAGGGTTTTAGATGATGGTATGAATGACTGATTTGGATTTATCGAGAGCATGAGTGAGGTCCAGAGGAATTGACCATTAGAGTATGAGTTAGGCCATCTTAACAATGAAATCGGGATTTGATGTTGGAGCGTTTATGTAATTACGAGGAGTGAATGTTAGATTTTGGATTTGATTTGATTTGCCACGATCAAATATTAGCAATGATGTTTTTGAGTTGGTGGTATAATTGCAATATGATTCATACACTAATGTTTAAACCCTTATTATAAAATTAATTTTTTTCATTTTCATACCTTTGAATTCATGTTTCTAACCCTTGGTTGTTCCTTTTTGCATTGTGTTCAAGTGCTCTTAGTGAATTCTTTAATTGATTCAGTC
The DNA here is from genome assembly GCA_034641835.2 of Pinus albicaulis. Lineage (NCBI taxonomy): Eukaryota > Viridiplantae > Streptophyta > Pinopsida > Pinales > Pinaceae > Pinus > Pinus albicaulis. Next base: position 317,096,553 of record CM076575.1, read on the forward strand.
AAAATTTTCCTATCAAACATTAGATGCAGAAATCTATCAGAGCTACAAAATCTCAGTAATTATGTAGTTGTCTTTATTCTAGAAAGAAAAGAATGCAAAGAAAATTTAAGGTGCCAAAAAGAATTTTGGTTTTCGCCTTAGATTTTCTGTATAAACATGCTAACAATTGTTGGTTTTCATGTTTATATATATATATATATATATATATATATATATTATCTTTTTTATTTTAATTTTTATTTAGGAAAGATAAAAGAAAAAGAAAGCTTTAAGTTGGAGGAGAAGATTTTTTCTCAACCAACTTCAAATCAGTTTTTTTTGAAAAATATCAATAAATTCCTCCTTTTTTAATGGCTTGTGATAAATCCTTAGTCGATGTCCATTTACAAAGAGACAATTTTTTTCTTCATCAATGGTCCTAATCTCGACTGCTCCATTATCAAATACGTTTTCAATCTCATAAGGCCCAAGCCAATGAGTTTGAAATTTTCCTTGAAAATCCTTGAAATTTGAATCAAAGAGTAATGCCCAATCTCCTGCTTCAAATTTTCTTTCTTTGATATATTTATCATGCCACTTGGATCTTTGTTGTTGAACTGAGCTGGTCTTCTGGATTGCATCTTGTCTCATTTCATCCAGCTCATTGAGTTGTTCCATTCTATGCTCTTGTGCTTCTGATAGGTTAAGTCCCAATTTAATTGTTGTTTTGAAAGTTTTTATTTGAACTCAATAGGAAATAGGACTTGCTTCCCATAAACAAGTTTCTAAGGAGTATGTCCTGCAGTGCTTCTCCAAGTAGTTCGGTAGGCCCCTAAAGCTTCTGGAAGCTTTTCTGCCCAATCATTTCTATTCAAATGTACAATATTGGTAATAATTTGTTAAATCACTTTGTTAGTAGGTTCTACTTGTCCATTTTCTTGTGGATGATATGGAGTAGAATTTCTATGCTTGATTTTATATTCCTCCACTATCTTCTGCACCATCCTGGATGTGAATTGCGTACCCTGATCTGTCACAATTGCCATTGGGACACCAAAACGAGAAAAATATCCTGAAAAATAAATGAAACTACAACATTTTCAATAGTAAAAGAAAGTGCTTTATCTTCTGCCCATTTAGTAACATAATCAATGGACACAAGAATATACCTCTCTTATCTTGATGGTGGATTAATTGTTCCGGAAAAATATAGAGCCCACTTTTCAAAAGGTTCAATAATTACCTAAGGTTATAGAGGCATTTCATATGAAGGAATAGGTTTCCCCATTCTTTGAAAACTATCACATGTCTTAACATGTTCTTTGGCATCCTTAAAAAGGGAAATAGAATAATATCCCAAGAGAAGGACTTTGTAGGAAATTCTTTTATCTGTGAAGTTTCCTCCACATGGTTGATCATGACATGCCTTTAGTATCTCAGGTATTTAAGCTTCTCTTACACATTTTTGAATGATGAGAGATGGACCTGTCTTTTACAATTCCTCATTTATCCATGAATAAGATGCAATAATTTGAATTATCTTTCTTCTCTCTCTAGGAAACAAATATGATGGTAATTTCCCTGTGGCCAAATAGTTAGAAATATCTGCAAACCATGGATATTTAGTGGATATTTCAAAGAGATATACATAAGGAAAATTATCCTCTATGGGTATATCATTGTTATCATTTTCAATTCTAGATAAAAAGTCAACAACTGTATTTTTGTCTAGGTCAATCCAAAATACTGATATTGAATTCTTGTAACAATAATAACCATCTTGTGACTTTGCCATTAGTAACTCATTTATTCATTAGATATATAATTGCAAAATGATCTGTATGAATGAATGTTTCATAACCAATGATGTAATGTCTGAATTTTTTAATGGAATGGACAACAGTTAAAAACTCCTTTTCAGTAACAATCTAATTTAACTCTGTAGGAGTCAAATTTTTAATTATATAGTAAATATCATAAGGATTCAAGTAATTTTGTCCAAATACGGCTCCTAGAGTTGTATTTCAGGCATCAATTTAAATGTGGAAAGGAAATTTCCAATTTGGTCCTCTCAGAATGGGTGCTTTAGAAATACTTTCTTTCAAAGTTTCAAATGCATTTTGGCAATCAGGATTCCAACTGAATTCAAAATATTTGTAAGAAATTTGAAGAGTGGAGATGCAATTTTTGTAATTTTTTCTATAAATATTCTATAGTACTCAGTGAAACCAAGAAAACACCTAATATCTCTTTGACAAATTGGAACTGCTAATTTAGAAATAAATTCTACTTTATATGAGTCCACCTTAATTCCATTTCCTGAAATGTGGTGTCCTAAGAAAATCCCATCAGTAAACATCATAAAAAAAATTCATGACTTAGTGAGAGATTTGATTCCTTACATCTTATAAGAATTGTTTCTAGATTGTTAAGAGCTTCTTCAAAACAATTTCCATAGATTGTAAAATCATCTATATATAATTCAACACAATCATGAATTAGATCAGAGAAAATACCCAATACTACCCTTTGGAATGTTGCTGGTGCATTACATAATCCAAAAGGAATTACTCACTAAGCATAAGTACCTCATGGACAAGTAAATGTGGTTTTGTCTTGATCTTCTGGTGCAACGGGAATTTGGTTATACCCACTAAAACCATCCAAGAATGATAAATATTTATTCCCTGCTAATGTATCTAAGACTTGATCTATGTGAGGAAGTGGAAAATGATATTTCAAATTGCCCTTATTCAAATCCCTATAATCAATACACACTCTCCATTTTCCTTTATTTTTAGGACCAATTACTAAAGGTGAAACCCATTGACTGTCTAATATTGGATAAATGAAATTTACATTCAACAGTTTTTGTAGTTCTTCTTTAACAATTTCCCTTAAGTTTGGATTCATTATTCTTTGAGGTTATCATATTGGTCTGGCATTTTCTTCAATATACATGTGGTGCATGCAAGTTTCAGGATTAATTCATTTCATGTCAGTGTATTCCCATGCATATGTATAAGATGGTTTTTGTAATATTTATATTAATTTCTTCCTTCAAAATTCTTCCAAATTTTTGTTTGCATTTAAAGTTTATCCTTGAAAGATTTGTATTGAATAATTACCAAATTATTCCATATAATATAAAGACATCTATTTGGATGATATATATCCAATGTTTCATTGTTCTTGAAATTTTTTATTAATCTCACAATATGAAGATGATTCATTATTTTCTATTGAATTTAAAATTTGATATTCTTCACTAACTTGTGAGACAGTAAAAATAGGTTACATATCATTATCATCATCCATCCATTCTTCATTTTCTACCTCTATCATTATTTTTGTAGCTAGATATAATGTTAATTTCTTTGTTGAGATTACATAAGAGATAAACATTTCACTAGATCTACAACTGATAAAAACATCGATTGCAGCTAACCAAGGTCTCTCTAAGATTAATGGATGTCCTCCTAAGTTATTATTGGGTGTTAAGATCATAAAATCAACTGGATATTCCCAAAAATCTAAGGATACGTAAATTTCCTCTAACACACCATCATATTTAATTACATATCTATCTGCTAGTTGTAACAATATTGGTGTATATTGGAAGTTAGGACGTTTTAGCTTATCCATAGTTTGTTTACTCATGATGCTTATTGACGGTCCTAGATCAATCAATGTGTTTGGTATTTCAGTACCATTGATGTCTGTTTTCAGAATGGGACTTCCTCGATCCAAATATTTATGAATTGATTTTTTTCCCATCATGATATCTGCAATTTTTCTAACTCAATGAATTCTTTTGACTTCTTTTCTTTTTCTTCCTGGTTTTTTAATACTGAACTCTCTATTTGTCTTTGCAAGAATTGGAATTTATTTTATAGCTTTTAGCAAAGGGATTTTTATGAAAACATTCTTCAAGTCATCTAACATATCATAATCAAGTATCATGATCTATTTTTCCACGCTTTTATCAATTTGAAATCTTTCAAGAAAGGGTCGTTTTGAGACAGATACTGAAGGGTGTTCCATAATGTGAGTTGAGTTTATTGGAGTGTCATATGTATGAGTGGCTTGTTTTTGAAGATTTTATTTCTGATGAAGAGATGTCTCTTCTTCTTAATGATCATCTTTCTTCTGAGGATTTTTATTTTGATGAAGAGGTGTCTCTTCCTCAAAATAATCATCTTTTGATTTTTCCTAAATAATAGCAAATGATGATTTCTTCTCGAATACTCTACCAGATCTAAGTTGAACATTGTTAAGATCTAATGGAGTTATCATATAAGTCTGGAAATTTTGTCCCTCCATATTGTAAATAGGCTGTGATTTTTTATTATTTGGGTTTGGAAGTGGTTCGGAAAACAACTGATTTGGTCTTTGTGGAAATGGTAATGAAAGTTGCGGATTATTATTTTTAAATTGAGTTTGTGGTAGTTGACTAGACCGACGAAAATGTTGTGGTGGAAATTTTGGATAAAGTTGCGGATATTGGTGATATTTAGAATATACACTTAAGTATTTTTCCATCCTTGTGTCCAAATTTGAGATTGAGACTAAGCCTACCATGGCATTGGTGTAGTCCAGTTATTTTGTGGGGGTTGAATATACATTTGAGTGTTGAATCCTTTAGTTTGTGATCCTTTCCATGGTCTTCTAGCTACAAAAAAAGAGGATCTATCTAATTTGGAACCACTTCCTCTTGGTAAACAAATTTAAGGCCTGGATCTATCATGATTTTATGTACACATAACACATGTTTCTACACTTTTTAAGTCAAGAGGGAATTCTCTCAAAGGATTTTTCTTTCTGCACTTAGAACAAAAAATAGAAAAGGCATCACTTTCAACTCTTTTATTTTTTTGTAATTTTAATGTGTTTATTTTTTCACAAAGACTCCCTAAAATGTTTGTTTTAAATTCATCAAGAAATTTTCCTATTTCAGCCCTACTTATTGTTCCATCTACAAATTTATTAATTCTATAGATAACATGGTCTCTTGAACTCTTTCCAACTCTTGACTTACATCTTGAAAGATGTATCCATAATTCAGAAATATCTAGTAATGATAACTCAGAAATATCCCCTTTTCCCATCATGTTAAGGATATCTATCCATTCATCTCTAATGGATTTTAGTAGGAGAGCTTTAAAATTATCTTCATCCAAATTTTCCATTTTAGCCCCCTTAATATTATAACCGAATCTTTCAATTTAATCCTCAATATTTTCATCTTCACTCTATATCATTTTAAAAAATTCATCCTTACGATTACGAGACATGCAGTAATCCTTATATTTTTATAAGAATGCATTTTTCATTTCTTCCCATGTTCTAATAGAGTTTGTTATTAAACCCATGAACTATTTTAATGCTGCATCCTTAAGAGTTGCTGAAAACAATTTCAATTTTTTAGAATCAAGCAAGTAGTCATAAGATCTACATAGAAATTTGAACTCAAAAAGAAATGTTTCAGGATCCTCAATTCTTAATCCATGGAAGTTACGAAGGATAGAGGGTGAGATATTTTTCATTGTTGTTGTGGTATCTTAATCATATATAGGAAACCCAATAGGATATGTTTCTACTTTGTCTTCTCCTCCTCTTCCCCTTCCTCTACCTACACCTCTTCCTCTTCCTCCACCTCCACCTCCAATCCTAGGTCCACCTCCTCCAATTCTTAAATGTTCACCATTCACATTTTGCAATTCTCCTTCTCCTTCACCAGCCATTTTAGATTCCTCAAAAATAATATAAGGTTCCAAAATCAGAATTTTTTGGTATTCTTCTAATTCTTCTGGTTCCTCTATCAATGGTATATAATAATAGATTTCTTCTTCCTCTTCTTCACTAGGGAATTCTAGTTCTTGAGCTAAAATTTGTTCCCTAGTTGTAGTTAGGAATATTAATTCTTTTGTTTTGGATGTAGGATTGTTTTCTTCCACAGCTGCTTCAGTTGATGAAGTAGGTGAATTTCTAGGTTGAATTTCAGATCTTAATACCTCAAGAAATCTATGTATGCATGAAAAGGATGATACACGAGTTTGGGTGGATCATTGTGGCACTACGATGTCTTGATGGGGTGAGTGGTGTTGTTGGAACTAAGCTTCTACCTCTAGTTACAAATATACCCCTATAATCTCTTTCTCTACGCATATCATTTTTCTGTTTTTATTATGTGTGTGTTTTTTTAGAAAGGAAAAAGGCTCCTAATTACACTTCCCCGACAATGGTGCCAAAATTTTTAGTCTATTAAATGTTCTTAAATTTCTCACATAAATTATCGACTGGAGTTGGTAAACATGTGAAGTGAAAGTGCACTATAAATGCTAGAGGCCTCTTTTAATCTTATTTTATTGGTGTGATGATTGAATTTGTAGAGATTTCTTCTAAGGATATTTTTATTATTTATGAAATTTTAAATTACAACTAGGTTCTAAAAATCAACATGCTTCCTACTTTGCAAAAACTAAAACAACATTTTCTATCTTATGAAGAAGTCTTAACTAATTTATTTTTTAGTCTTTAAGAATTCTATCAGTCTAATGCATGAAGATAAAATTAAACTCTACAAAAAAAGGAATTTGGACATTTTTATGTTTTTGAAATGAAATGCTTATGGAAATGAAACTATGTAAAGAAAATTATTAAGTCGCTATTGTTCTGGACAAGAATATCTCTTTAAACTAAAAGTACTCACTCATATTCCAAAAGTAAATCACTAAATCACTATTTCTTGGAAATAAATCACTCAATGCTCTTTGAAATAAACCTATCTACAAACTAGAAAATAAATCTTTCAATGTTATTGAAATAAATCACACATTAATATGTAAAACCATTCTGCAATAAACTATTACTGCTTGGAAAGAAAACTATGGATCACTTTTTCATTTTAAAAATTTGAAAGGAAGATGAATCTGCATCAAATGAAAAAGGAAAAATATTTAAAAATCAACTTCAAGTGGAAAATTGGAATTATGGAAGCAATTGGAGCATTTGACAAAATTAAAACATGAACTCAAACTACATCAAACGATAAAACAAAGCTATGAAAACATCTATATAAAAAATGAAATGTAGAACTTTCTATGTTTTCAGGGGCCCTCCACAAATAGGTAGTTTCAAAAATCTATCCCAAAAAATAGCTCTGCATAAAGTCTTCAAGATATTTCTTCAATTAAATGAATGAAAGCAGAGTTTAAAACTTCATAGTCGCATTACAATTTCGCACACTCCAGCCAGGTATTTTTTTGCCCTATATTTATAAAAGCATGTGTATAAAGTTTTCGAGGATTTTATGTCTATTTGAAATAAGAAAATTCTAACTTAAACTTTCAACACATAACAGATTTGTGTTTATTCATGATATTCTATTTGGCAAAGAAAATCGTGAAACGTGATTGACATGGACTCTCGCTTTCTTGTTCAACACCGTGCTGTTGACCCGCTCCTTTGACCATGCAATCAACCAGTTCTCTTCATGATTTTTCTAGGATAGATAGGAGGAAATAATTGAAGGGATCAATCTCCACTTGTCTATATACTTCTTTGCTCAGTTGAAACCCCAAAACTAGATGAACCATGGAAACGCGGATCAATTGGAGAATCACGTCAATTCCATAGCTAATACAAATTTTAACTTAATAATAAGGAACATTATTGAATATGAAATATAGGTCATTTAAATACCTTACCATGTCAAAAATATAAACTCTAATGCTTATTTGAGTTGATGATAATGATTAAAAAGGAGGAAAGTAGGAAAAAGGAAGTGTCAAAATGAAGCAATCATGAGGCTCTACAGATACCAAGGAGCATAATTTCAGACCAAGATACAATATTTCGTAGTTTATTTTGGACTACATTGTGGGAGAATATGGATACAAGTTTTAAGATATCTACAACATTCCATCCAAAGAAAGATGGGAAGACAAAAGTAGTCAACAATACTTTGTTGCAACTTTTGAGGGGATACAACCCGAAGCATCTGAAGACTCGTGATGAAAATATGGTATATATACAACATCCTTATAATAGATCACACTTCTGTAGGAAATTCCCCATTTGAGACTTGTTTAGGATATTTTCTACCTTCACATATGGATATTTCATATGAGATGCAAGGAGGAGTGAGGGAATATCTGACATGAGATGCTTTGGGGGATGAAACATTTATAGAAAAGATCAAGCAAATTCATCTATAGGTACAGGAAACACTAAAAAATTCACAAGAGAAGTATAAGGCCAAGCATGATATACACATAACATAGAATTCATTTAAGGTGGGAGACAAAGTATGGTTACAATTGAACAAGGAGAGGCTGCAAGGTCCTAGTAAGAAAATAAAGGCTCTAAGGTATGATCCCTTTGAGATACTGGAAAAGGTGGGGGATAATTCTTATTGACTCACTTTACCACCATATATGCATATTTACTCAGTTGTGAATGTAGATAATTTGAAACTCTATGAGCTTTCCATGCTATATCAGGAGGGGGAACAAGTCCTATATTATATGGAGGATTTGGAACCAGAGGCTTAGGAATAGTTGATATAAGATACAATTTTGTAGAAGAGGCTGAGAAATTTAAGGCATGGGCAACATGACCTTTGGCATATTGGGTTGAAGGGACATCTTCTAGGCTAAGCTAAATGGTACACTAGAGAGAAGGTGGATGAAAACTTTCCTCACCTGATTCAGTAAAATATTGTTGGCACCAAATGTCTCCCAAAATGGGGAGGTGTTATCCAGATTGGATCATTATATTATGTTTAATCTATATTGATGCATTTGGAGTGGAAAAAGTGGAGGAATCATCTCATGGGACCTTTTTTACTGGCGGGATCCAGTTTGGAAAAATGGGGTTTGAAACCTTCAAGGAGCGTTTTGAGTCATTAAGTAATGTTTTTTGGGGGTAAAAACTTTCTCCTTGGTTCTGAAAATTTCCATTATATTAGACACACAAAGAACTTTCCAATGGCATAAGAATCACATCAATTGGAGTCTGTATGGAAAATTTATGCCACTTAGAGGTTGACCTTCCTATTTTCACACCTATAGTTCGGGAAGATGCCGCGCCAGCCCCCATTATTCATGGAAAAGGGGATAGCCACGTGTTTTTTAATGTAAAATACTCTAGAATATTATATTTTGTAACTCTAGCTAATAGTTTCTGTAGTCAAAATTAACCACTAGTATGATATCAGGTTGTGTTATAATTGGGCCACTAGGAGGAAGAGGGATTCCATTCTTTCGAGAGAATTTTGTTCCATAGTTGAGAAAGGATATCCAGGAGAGATAGGAGGTATAACACACAGAGTTTTTACGCATTGTATCAGCCCATGGGCCACAAGCATTACTTCTTCGTACCTGCAACCATATTTCCAAATAGAGAATGAGAGCAAAGATGCCTCACCTTCCAGCTGGGTTTTCTCCCGAAAGGGTTTCCCAGAGAGCATATCTTGCATCTTATGTGTGTGTGAGAATATTTTTGTGTTCTCTATTTTTTTTTTGCATAATTTATATTCGCATTCATGCACTAATTACAGTTAAATCTACATATCTTAAAGTTTAATAAAAATGTAATATAAATGGAATTTTACAGATCAATGTTCATAAAAAAATGTTAAGAAAAAAATTTTCTATCAACAATATTAAGAAATCGTTTTACTCTAAGCAAATAATTATACAACCTGATCATGTCAATAGGTGGTAGAAATGAGAGGGTAGTTCATTTTCTTGTTATATTCCTACACCTTAGTCAAAATCATTTTTAGTCCTCTACTCTGTATTTGATAACAATATTAGTTGATCTTGTTATGATATGACACCTAGGCATCCTCTTCTTACTACAGTTCATCATAATCCATACTCTACAACCTGCACCTCCTCATACAATTAAAATGGTATTACTATTCACTAAATTTTTTAGGGCATGCCATCTTTGATGGTGTAAAGATATCTAATGATACAAATGAAGTGATTTTGTTGAAATTTGATGTAATTTAAGTCTTAAGATGCATTTTATTCGAAGAATTCTTTTTGGAAATTAGATTTACTTTAGTATTAGTAGAAAGTACCTACCATCCACACCTTTTTTTTTGTTTGAAACATCTTTATTAACATAAATCAGTCTCTAGTCTCCATATTTTGTTGGTACATGAAAACAAAGAAGAGGCATAGGAAGCCATCATTTAGGCCATGTTCCAGGTTCTTTCTCTTCAAATGTATGGATCTCAGGTTATCCATAAGGTAAATTTACATAATATTGAATTCCATTAAGTTCATTATTGTGGTCCTTATTCTAAAATTTATGTATGTCAAGCTATCCAAAATAGAATTTGTGTAATTGAGGTATCATTCATTTCTTTCCAAAGACAAATTTGACCACATAAATATTGAAAGCTTAATCCCTTTTTAAGCATGGACAACATTTTTTCTCTTACTTCAACGACCATGATTCTTTCCTTGTCACATTAGCTCGTTAATGGTAATTCAATATTGTTCTGATAATTTTGGACTACCTCTTAATTTGTGTTTGTAAAATTCTATATTAGGTTGTGAGTGAGTGTAGTGAAGTTGAAACCTACCTAAATAAAAAAAGGAAACAACATGATTCCCTGCCAAATCATGCCAATCCTCTTGTTCCTATAATCAATACAAGAAGGAAAATGGAGACCTTAAACCAAAATGTTTGTATTATCTTACAAATTTTATACAAAAAAATTTTCCAACTTGAATTCTCACTTTCATATAACTTGATTAAACTGGAGAGCTTTTTGTTTTTCAAGGTATTATTTTTCACATACTGTTAACTTCGTCAAAGGCACATAGTGTTTCCCAACATTTAATACTATAGTGTGGAGTTTCTTATTATAAAAAAAATAATCATTGCTATTTGAGTAAACACTCGCTTGAATTTTATAGACAACTTTACTGACATCTATAACTATTCAAATATTCTAAATTATATTAGTGTCATTGATTCCCTGCTGCTACAAAATAACACTAGTTTAGGCATTTGTATTAAATATTATAACCCTACTGAAATTTTACATAGTGCTCTAAGTTTTGAATTCGATTGGAAGGATATAAAGCTTATAATGTGTATATAGAAGTAGGAATTTTACTCAATTGGATTTGGGACTGGGACTGGGATAGGGAAGACTTTTTCTTTAGTATAGGTAATGAATTATGTATTATAAACCATTTTGTATTATAGAATTTACCACCTACACCACAATGAGAAGGGACAAGAGAACTAGTTGGAGTTCCTTATCAGTTTCATCTTTGTTTTAAATATATAAACCTTGAGAAGGGATCAGAGAAACAATTGGATTTCCTTGTCAGGAATGGACAAAGACTTTGATTCTGTTCTGTGCTTTGTTCTACTTCTCAGAGTCTTTCTTCTTGTTTACTGTCAGCTATTCTTGCCACTTGTGTCATTGTATCTACACACTTCTCCACCTACCTACCAACCATATGCAACTCACAATGACTCTTTCCACCTTGCAATGGCTCTCCGTGACTCACCACATCCGCAAATTCAAAAACAGTTTTATATTTTTTCCAAAATAAAGGCTCCAACAGGCCCCAACCACAAGCTATTGACTCGTCCCGAGTCAATTTTTCCAAGATGGTGTGGTCTCCATGTGGTCTTCTGCCATGCCCCATTGCTGGTCCAGTTCTTCTCTTTTCTTCCCTTGCTGTACCTGCTATGTTATTTCCTTCCCTTGTTGCACCTACTTCAGCTCTTGTTCCTCAAACAAAGGCCCCAACTTCAGGACTTTCTTTATGGCCTTTGTCTTGAGCTCGTGGAAATTAGTGATAGCCTCCTTCCAAGTCTTCATTAGTGTATCGATAGTGTGTACCACTTTGTCTGCATGAGTGGCACCGACTGGGTGTGCCAGGTCTGCTAATGCTGAGCTGTATTGGGGTTCTGAGTCCGATACTAGTTGTTGAATAAGTTATGATTTCTGTTTGACCATATGCTTAAGGCCATGAAGGAGTTTTCTGGTTTTGGCAGATTTTTCCTCAATCATTGGAATCTTCATTTGTAAGGCATCAAATTTATCATATAGTTTTTTGCAGGCAGTTGGTTTGGTGGTTCCCTTGATCTCTATAACGATTTTGTGAAATTTCTCAAATATAGGCCGAGCTTTAATAGCTAGAAAGTTTTAAAATTCATGGATTTTGTCTAAAAATGTATAGGCCTCAATGACTGTACTTCCCAGTGTCTCCTTTAGCTGATTCATCTACTTCTTCTTTTGATTTATCTTTTCCGCGTAGACCGTAGCTAAATTTTGCAGTGTTGGTATGGCTGATAAGGTTTACTGGAGTTCCTCATTTGCACTGCTGAGGTTTGTACATGTTGTCTGAACATGGAGGGAGCTTCCACAATTTCACATTCCCACATATTTTTTGGGGTGGCCTCCACTACTCTTGCTACTTTGGGCCATAATCCTTGGAAATTTTCGATCACTTGATCGATCTGCTGTCTGAGAGTGTCCCTCCCTGCTGCAACTGGTTGCGATCTTCAGTAAGCAACAATACCTGTTGTTGTTGCTCATTCTTGTAAACCCGATCATTGTACAGGGATTTCGTGTGTCGTGTTGCTAATTGTATGAAAGTGAACAATTGACTTGGTGCCCATCCTTATATAACCCCGCTGCTCATTACCTTGGGACTCGAATGTCTCTCTCTAATCGGGTGACCGCTATCAATGGATCAGTTAGATTTTATTTTCGGGGATTTTGGTTGATTCAATAGCGTTATCGGAGTTGGAGTTGGGTTTAGATTGAGGGTTGATGGAGGAATTGAAATGAATGGAGGCAATGCTAGTAGGGGTTGTTGAAATTATGAGAATGGGGTTTCGCTTGGTGTAACTTCAACCATTCATAAGTCTGTTTTAATAAGTAGGTTAAGGAAAGTTCCCAACTCTACCATGGCTAGGTTAACTGAAGTTACTTAGACATTACCTGAGTTAACTTCTGCTTCGGTATCAGTCACAGTCACCGTGCCTATCGATATCATGTTGGAAATGGTCACTGAAGTGGATGAGTGTGTGTTGAAGGGTCCTTGGAATTATGGGAGGTATATGGGTGTTAGGGTCCCGTGATTTGGCCGATTGCCAAGCCAAATGATAGTGTAACATCAAACTAGTCTTTGGAGCCCGAGGACCTAGCCTTCCCGGACTGAAGAGAGGGCTCTCTATATGTGTAAGGGATATCCGTGTGTTTGCTTATTATGTTCCGATTTTAGGCTAGTTATGAAGTAAGTTTTTTGGTTTTGGTTTTTTAAGTTGTGAGGGATGAAACTGATCAAAGATATAGGATAGGTAAAAATATGTCGATTAACTGGCAATGTGAGGTCGAAAAGGTCAAGAAAGCTATTAGATGGTGATACAAAGCCGTTGAAGGGCCGATTTGATTCAAGGTAGAAAGGATCTTTGGGAAAAATGGAGTAAATGGACATCAAGTTTGTGAACAACAAGAGGATCTCAAGCATAAATAGTTTAATAGCGTATCATAAACATGGTAGGGAAAAACATTAATCATGCAAATGTAACTACAAGCTAATCAATACATAGAAATAAACATTCAAGCCATGCATAGAGACTTTTAACTCCCTAACTTCGGGAAATGGCTACTCGTAATTTGGGGAAAACACTTAAGATAGAAAAACAACTCAAAACATCATGCTTTCGTAACGCCTAAACATAGTTCTTCAAGTTATTGGGCACTTTTGAAAATAAGATTTGTATAGTTTTAGGCAAAGGGCTAGATCGAAACTAGGCCTCCTTGGTTCAACAAGATGATAATCTAATCAGCTAAAGAGATAATTTCATGGATAGAGCTAGTGGATAGCCATAGGTAAGCAAGGTGTACCGTAAGTCATACTTAGCAATCGCATAGAAGCTATGAATGAAACAAACAACAATATCCTCAAGTTATTAAAGAGCAGCTTAAGAATTCTTTAATATAACTAAGGAGGAAGAAAACATGAAAGCTATGAAGAAACAGAAATTTGAGGTGCCTCAAAGGGCATATCTCAAAATTTTTCTCTACTGATCTAGAGAAAGCAAGAAACATGTATTCATGAATGAAAAACTAGAAGAAAAAACATAGAAAGAGACACTATAACATTCTACCAAGTCATGGAATCCATCAACAATCCTTCTTCATTCATCCAAGAACATCCAAGAGACAATCCAAAAGCATAAGACAAGTATTTCTTCCAAAGCTAATATGACCATATATTGCTTCTCTTCTCAATTTCAGCCTTGTTTTACAATGAAAGCCTTTGGAATATATAGGCTCAAGTGAGGAAAACCTCATGGTTCAATTTGCCATCCTATTGGCCTAATCAAAATATCTAAACTTGTCCTTGAGGCTTTGCAAAAGCCCAAGGCACAAAATATCCCATAAAATATCTAAAAAATGCTAAAAAAGGGAATTAAATTGACTTTTTCACAACTTCTCATGTGCAAAAAATAGCTAAACGCACATGAGGAAATATCAATTTTTAAAAGTTCAAAAATTACAAAAAATATTCAAAATTTACATCAGCAAAAGGTCCCCCGACTTGCCGGCAACATTTGGCAGCCTTCCCGATGTCAAAACGAGTCTCATGATAGCTCGTTGGAAATATTTGAGTGTCTCGCTTTTGCGGAGAAACTGAAAATTTCCCAATCCGATGCATAGAAGTCCTCCAAACTGAACCCTCGTGTGTAAAAAACCAAAAATTATAGTTTGCCGATAGTCCGTGCGTAGTGTGCAAAAAGCGAGCATTTTTCGCCACTTTGGGGGCGTGAAAATGATCTCCAAATGTCCTCGAAAATTGCCGAGAGTATGCTCCTAAAATTATGGCATCCAATGATACCATTCTCCTCCTTTGACGATCTCCCAAAATGAAATGGCGAAAAATCATGAGTTTTGACCAAAAAACCCAAAAAAATGCCAAAAAAACCAAAGTATGTCAAAAAAATGCCCAAAATCAAGGTGTATGACCCTCAAGGCTTTTTTAGGAATATGTCTAGAAACTTGGGCCAAAATTCCAAGCCTAAAGGTGTCTTTCTTTCCTTTTTTCTTCTTGAAACTCGCCGTCCTTGAGGAGGTTTCTCGTGGTCGAGGTGTAACATGCCGTGGTCGCTCCCCGTTGCTCGTTTTACCCTCCTCATAAGTCTCGATGTTCTTCATGCCGATGCCCTATCTCATAAGGTCGCCCTTTTCTCTTTGTATGCCAACCAACAAACAATCTTAAGAATAAGCACACACTCATTTCAAAAATACATGCACTGCTCAAATGATCTTTTGAGCTTGAATAAGGTCACAGTGGCCTTTGATGTTTTGATGTGAACATAAAAATACTCGTAGCAAGCCGACAAAAACTCCTCACCATCAACAAACCCACCTTATACTTCTTTGTTTCTCATACCCAGCTCGATACAAGAACTCCAGCATGGAAATTTACAAAGCCTTTATATACTAAAGTTTGTTTATGGATAAAAATCTGAAGCCCCGACTCGTTCTTTACCATAAGGTTGTTCAAGCCGCCGCCCTTCCTTTTCTTGTTGCCGTTCATCACTACCGTGTTGTCGTTGCCCTTCATCATCGAGCTTGTCGTTCTTCATCTTTTTTCTTCATGCTCATGTCCTTTTTCAAACAAAGATCCGTCTCACTTGTCAATCACTCGTTTTGATAAGGCGTAAATGGTTTCAAGTGCCGTGTGAGATGCCCTTTGACACAAAAATCTTTGGTCTTTCCAAAACAATGCTTTTCCCTTTGTATGCCACCGAACAAGTAAACTCAAGGTCAAAGACACAAATAATAAAAAGTTACACAATCAAAGGGTCACCGTGATGGTGCAAGTTCACAAGCTCCTTGAGTTTTGGTGTGAACAAAAAACAACCCCGTAGTTAGTCAACAAGCAAACCACTCCTCACGATCAACATACTCGCTCTTGTGTTCATTATCCCTCATACAGATTTTGACAATATCTCCGCACCGAAAAGATAACTTCACTTGCTTACTCGCTTCATGGGATGAAAAAGAAAATATTGTTTTTGTCTTTCTAACACACAGAGGGAAACTTTTTGAATAGCATCCTTTACATCATGATCGCCCGATATTTGGGAATAGATCCACCGTTTCACCTTTCAAAACCCCGTCTCTCCTTTTTGGACACTTCTTTACACCTTTCCAAAAATTGTTTGAGGGCAGCTTGTTAGGTTATTTGAAACATCACTAGGAACCCATCATTTGGCTATGCTCACTCGCTGGGCAATCATAGTTATGGTGCAAGCTCTAATTTTTAAAAAACACCTTAACCCTCCTTAACACTCGTTTTTATGAAGTCACTTGTTATTTTAAAAGACCTGAACAAAACACCCTTTAAACTAATAAAAACACCTTTTCCAATCAACATCTTCCTTTATGAGATCAATGCTTCTTAGGCTTTTGATTGGGCATGGTGTTATTTGAGATCATTGTTTTCATGACTTCTTCAGATTTGCTAAATACCCTCTACACATTCTCTATTTTTTTTCTTAGAGACTCGTGAATCTTTAATTTCTCAAAGAAAGAAAAACTCTCTTAAAATAACACATTGATCTTCCCTTTTTAATTAAACATGATAAGTCTTTGAAAAAGCAACCGTAGCTTTCTCCTTTCAAACGTTGTCTTCAACCTTAAACTTGTCTTGAGGGTGTTCTCATATGGTTTTTTATATCAATAAAAACTCACCTTTCTCACCGTTTCTCGTACTGATTTTGACAATACTTTCAAATGCAATGGTAGATCTACCTACTAAAGTCTTTTAAAACAGAGAAACCAACACTCCTTTTACACTTTAAAAATGGATGGAAAACCTTGTATACAAGTTTGAGCAGCTCCTGGGAAATAGTTTTTTAAGGTTTTTAGGCAATTTTGTGATCGATGCTACAGTGCGCCGCGCATCAATTCATTCCTTTGGAAATTTTTCGGCTCGAACGTGCCGCACAACTTTTTCAAACACGTCATGCAACTTTGTGCAGCTCCATTTGGAAGGCCTTCCCGGTAGTCGTAATTGGGCACGAGATGGATCACAGAAAATGTGGAAGTATACATTTCAGAAAAACCCTGAATTTTTTCATTTGGAGTTCATTTGGTTGTTCAAAAATTCATTTTCCCAACACTCGGTCAAAGATGGTGAATCCTCGGTGCAAGTAAATGCATAGTGCTGTCTTTTGTAAGCCACTTTTGGATGCCTTCCGGTGTCGTAATTTGGCCCGAGATGGCTCGTTGGAAATCTATGGAAGTCTACTTTCCAAATATGCTTGAGTTGTTTCATTTGGTGTCTATTTGGGTGTTCTGAAAAACGAACTGTACCATCACCGGTAAAAAATGGTGAATGCTCGGTGAAAAAAAACATAGCGTTGATTGCAAAGCTACTTTTGGATGCCTTCCTTTGTCGGAATTTGGTCCGAGATGGCTCTTCAGTAAATCTATGGAAGTCTAATTTCCAGAAAAATTTGAATTTTTTTCATTTGGAGTCCATTTGGTTGTTCAAAATCTGACTATCCCATCACCGGGTCAAAATGATGAATCCCGAGTGCTGAAATTTTCCCTGTGATATCCGTATTTTTCACATTTCTCACAAACCATGATACCCGTGTATAAACCGAAGGAGTTTTTTTTCTTGAAACTATGAGGGAAAAAAAACCTCTCTCACTTTTGTAAATTTCATCTCTCTTTTTGGTCGAAAATCATTTTTGAAACAAACTCGCTCGGGCGCTCCTTAACCTCTCGTCCTTTGCATTGTTCATTTGCCGTCACTTTTTGATCAGCTTGGAAAAAGTATTTATGAATAGAAAGAGAAAAGCCTCTGAATATCATCATCACCCATTTGTTTTTTTCATTTGAAAATAGGACACCCGTAGAAGATACTTTGTATTGTATGAGGTTTTCTTTCGACACTTTGAAGGAGGTCACTTCTCCCTTTTTCATAGCCCTAAAATCGACATTTTTGCTCCGGGATGCCATGAGTATATCTTGTCTAATGTGTAAAATGAATTAGATGGTAGGCGCTCGCTGAGCTTCCTTTTTGATTGTGGGTGGAAACAAAATAGAGGATGATGTATATAGAGTTTGAAAAGTGCACAAGGGAGGCTTTTCTCTTGTTTTTCTCGTGAAGGGGTCCCTGCAAGCAACCCGAGTTTTCATCCATTTCACCTCTTTTTAGAAAAAAAGCTTCTTCGCAGTCTCTCGCTATATATTCCATGAGTCCTTTTTACCTTCAAACCCCGATGAGCTCCTTTTACCGTGCTTATGAAGAAGACCTTCTTTTACGGATGCCTCGTTTCCTTTTGAACATGATGGCAGAGGTTACTTTGATACCAAGACCCCTTTGACTTCTCTCGGTCATCAGTTTAATAATATTTCTTCGCCGATGAGAAAACTACTAGCTTCATGTTGTTATTCAAGTAATAATGGAACTCATGCAAACCAACTTTAAAGCCTAATTTTTTACCCCTCGCTCTTAATCATCATTTCCATGCAAAAGTTTTCATTTGTCTGCTTTTCAATGTTCTTCAAAGCTTGTCCCTCGACTAGTGAAAAAACTCACAAACGTACTTTACCTTTGGCCCTCTCGCTTATATATGAAGGAGGCGCTTTCCAAGCATTCAAACCCTCTCGCTTATAGATGAAGGAGGTTTTTTCAATCATGTTATATCATCGGCCTCCTAACATGTTGTTGTTTTTCTTTTTACTCGTCCTTTCGAGGCTTTGAATGAGGTCACAAGAGCTTCGATGGAAAACTCTTTGCTCTATAGATACATCCCTAGTGCTCAAGATCACATTGAGAAGCAAATCGTCTTCTTATGTGGAGAAAAAAATTGTCTTCTCGAGATGCTGGTATGTTTCGTCTTTGAAAGATCCATTAAACACCGTAAAAACACCTACAATCAGCTTGACTTATGGTCTATGAATTGTTGAGACTTAAGGGTGTATTAGTGGCGCGACCTAGGGCTATAACCAACTTCATTAGTAGAGTAGGAAGGTTTGTTATGACTGTATATAGTAGATGGAGGTTTTTTGGCTCTTTGATAGTTTGCCAAGGGTGAAATGCCTTAAAGCGCCACTTCCTAACTTAAGGGAGACTGCTTGAATGGATTTGGATGGTCTCTTTAGAGTCTGATGCGTAATTAGTACTGGTTTCGAGGGCTAGGTAGGATTTGATAATGAGGTTTTATCTCATCATGGACGACCGAAAAGATAGGAGGGCGAAAAAATTTTTATGAATGTTTTCCCAGCCTAGCAAATTTGACAAATTTTTAGATCAGCTTGTTGGAAAACTTGGTCGTTAGAACTAGTCATCACCAACAAGTAAAAAATACAGATGACTAACAATGGCTCCATTTTGGGGAGGGCAGATCCTTTTCGTGAGGTGTCCGTAATTTCAGATCTTTGGATTATAAAGACTAGTGCCTTACCCATTGGTGCAAAATTCACTCCTTCTTTGATGCTACTTCGAAAAATGACAAGATGATTAGCATCAATGATATTTCTACCTACCCCACCATCTTTCCTAACATTTTTTTCTTCTTTTTTGGCGCATTTGAACTAGCAACTTTTGACAATGCATATTTTTCTTTTTTTGAAAAATGAACCTATCTCAACTCTACACTTATATCCGCTGGGAGTCTGTATTAAACCGATGAACTCCTTCATTACTCTACCTAAACTAGATCAACTTTCAAGATTAAACTATTTGACAGGATTTTGTTCTCTAATCTAAAAAACATGAAATTTAAAATGATCAAATCAGGGGTTAAACTCGTCTTCGATTTGTCATGTCTTTGTGGCATGAAAGGACAAACCGCACACAAATATTATTTTGCAAAAGGAAAATTCTAGAAAAACGGGGCTAAGATGCACAAATTGTTTTTCATTCCCGCTTCTCTCTTTGGTTCTATTTTAGGCATGTGGAACCAATATCTTTTCCTAATCTACTCTCTTTGATAAGTCAATCTTTACACAATGTTGACCATATTTTTCACTCACTAACTTATTAGCAAATAAATTTAAACATGTTCAGCTATGATTAGGCTAGATAGCTGAACAAGACATTTGAGTACTAGTAGCAAGCATTTAGCTTGCGCGCTTTCCGAGTGACTATTTTTTTGGAAGATGGGGCCTTTTTTCTATTTTTTCAACTCAGCCCTCTTTTTCTACTTTTACTCGTTTTTTGTATGTTCTCGCTTTTTTAACGTTTTCTTCAAACAATCTAAAACTAGAAAGATGCTCACAAGGCCGAGCTTATTTTTCACAACTATCTATCTATCCTAATCTAATCTATACACAATAGACAATTTTTTTGGTGAACTCGTTTTCCAATGCAACTCCGTCAAGTAAATGATCACATGGGTGATCTCGGTTTAGTTCTTTCATGATGTCGAAAGCATCGAAAATACCACTCCCATTTGGCTTGTTTTCGAACAATGGTGTGTAAGTTTTTCCTCATTCTAGGTAGCAACTTGCTCGTGATATAACCCACTACTCTTTAAGACTTCTCAAGGAAAACAACAAATGGATCTTGGAATAATACCTGATCTAGAGGATTTGAGACATAGGCTTCATTCAAGACTACTCTTTTAGACTTCTCAAGGAAAACAACAAATGGATCTTTGAATAATACCGATCTAGAGGATTCGAGATATAGGCTTCATTCATGACTACTCTTTCTTCCACTTGACTATATTTGGGACTCTCCTCGGTAAAGCGAATCTTCCCCTTGCTCATGATCACTTGAACTATCGTACTCATCATATATTTTTAGTGTAGTTTTATTTCCAAGCTGATGTGTCTTGATTAAGTGGACCGGAAACGTGTGAAGGTCATCAAGTTGATAAGCAAGGATACACTTTGATAGTAAATTATCTTGAAAGGACAAGCAGACAACTCTCATGTGTTTATCAACCTCTATTTCTTCATCTCGCAATTTGTAACTCAATGGAACTTGGTGGTTGCAAACTGGAGTTAAGGAAGATTCCATGTTCAAAATGATTTCCTCAACCATTTGTAGAAAAGGCTTCGCATTTACAATATGCTCAAGAAATTCATCATCTTCTCAACCTCATCATCAAAGTTGAAAAACTTTTGATCTCCAATTATGTGAATGTTATCTCCGATGGACTCGAAGTGAAGTAGAGCAAAGAGTCTAAGACTCTTCACTTACTTCTAAACTCTCAAGGCTCTCCTCATGCGTTGTCATAGATGACCTGTAATGGCTGCTCACTTTTCTCAAGTTTATGAAATCGAGCTTCCTCCCAAAAATCAAAAACTCGATTTTTCTACAAAGTTAGGTTCTATTTGGAAATCATCATCATTATCAAAATATTGATCAAACCTTGGAAAATCATCATTATAATTAATGTCACCAACCATGTATATTGGACTATCAGATTGCTTTTCTTCTAATCGATTTACAAATCTATTTTTTTACTTATGATATGCAAGATTAATAGGAGAAAGATCAGAAAATTTATGCTTATGTGAAGTTTCGTAGGTCATTCGCATGTTTATAAGTTGATCTATTTCCTCTTCAGCTAAAAAGGAGGCATTTTCATTTCTCTACAATAATCCTCTTTCTCTTGGGAAATCTGATTTGAAGGATGAATGTATTTTTTGGCTTTTCTACCTATGAGAGATGATGAATCATCACTTATGCCCTTAGAGAGATCCCGTGGGTTCTCTCGTCATTTCTTGCTTATTTTCATCTTCAACCAATTCTTTGTGATGTTGAGGATAGTTAGCATGTAATTCATGAGTTTTTTTCTCGATAGGATTTTCTAGAGGCCAATTTGGTTTTATGAACTCAAATGACTCCCAACATAAAGGTAGAGACCCCACAGAGTTTTGCTTTATCTTCTATTTCAGATTTGAATTCCTCTTCAATCAACTCTTCTTGATTTAGGTGAGAGTTAACTTGAGCAGGGTTTTCCCTGAATAACTCGTTGAGATATATTTAGGATGAAAATTTCTCTTTTCAAAGTATAGAATGATTTAAAGCATAAGGGTAGAGAACCTAAAGGTTTTGATTCTTCTTCCATTTTAGAATCCGTGATTTCAAAATGGCCGATAGTCTCTTTAGAGCATTCCTCTATGTTTTTATTTGCAAATTTCCCATTAGGCACATTTTGTTTATAACTATTGTCTTGTAATAGTTGAGTGTGTTCATCTTGAGGAAGAAGTGTAGGCTGGTTTAAATAAAGCGAAAAGGTTAACCTTAAATTTGTGTTTTTCTCTTTTCTTGTCAAGTAGATGCTCTATTTTGCCAAACATACACACCAATTTTTTCCAACTTTTCCTCCTGAAGATATTAGTCTCTCTTGATTTTCTTTGTCTTTCTCTATTATTCTTAGTTGTGCCTCCCTATTTAGTATGTTGAATTCTACATCAACTACTATCCTTTTCATTTCTTCTAGGGTCAAAGGATCTTTGTTTCTTATCCGGAAAACCATCTCTCGGGTCAAAAGAATCGGGTAGTGCAACAGAGCACATCCGAGGGGGTGGCTTTAGATTAGCAGCATTGCATGGTATACTTTATTGAACTCCGGCTAAAAAGTTTTGTATTGTCTCCCGCGGTTGTCTTTTTAAACCGATTTTTATTCCTTTATGATGAGAACTTTATTACCCATGACCACCCATCTATCTAGGAAGATTTGAGTGAACCGACAAAAAATTGGTAATGCTTGCATGTACCGGGAAGGTCTTTAAACCAACTCTTAATTTTTCCTTGTAATGATAAGGAAAAGACATTCTAATACGCACATCATCTTCTTCTATTTCATAAAGGTCAAGTAAATCCTCAAGATTTTGGGCGTGCTCTTCAAACGGTAACTTTGGAGCTTTCTCCATCAAATCTAGGTAATTTGTTTTGAAGATTTACGGAAGGGCTTGAAAGATGGGAGGTAAAACCCGCAGGCTTGTATCTTTCTCGGGGACCTTGTGGATATAGGTAGTGTAAAGAGAGGTTCATGACCTGTTTGAGGTTTGAGCCGTGAGTGGGAAAGGTCGCATGAGGCTCATGTTTTGCTAGGTTTTCCATAGGTGAATCCGGAGTAAGCACGTGTGTAAGCTCGCTCATGGTCTCGAAATTTGAGGCTTCGCTTTCGAGGTTTGAGATCTTTCCAATGATCAATGTAGATTTCATCGCTGTATTCTCTTGATCAGTGCTCAAAGTAGGATAGAACATAGTTATAGATAAAAACAATAATTTCTTGAATCCAACTAAGGCACCGAGTGCTCGTTCTTTCTAGGAGGACTGGCCATGTTTTAGGTTCTTCCTCCAAAGGGGAGTCTTCAGTGTCTATTGAGATTTGTGGAGTCACCGTGTGGAACTTGGTTGTTTTTGTAAAGTTGTAGTTATGGTCCACCACCAGTAACTAGGGAAAAATCCAACTGCGAAAATTTTTTGGGGTTTTCCGAGTTTTTATGTGCCTATGAGGTTTGGAAGAGTTTCCTATAGCCGAATCATCATTTTGCTAAGATGGTGAAAGAGCTAGCTTCTACTCTTCCAAACAACACTTAAGTTTTCTAAGTTTGATTGAGACTTCGAGAGTTACTAAGGAGTACTTAGATTGTCACTAATCTCGGAAGGTCCCACCGTGATCGCCACTATGTTAGTGAGCGTGTGGGATAAGTCAATCGTATAGTAATCTAGAGTTCGGTAAAATAGTAAGGCCCTATCTGGATTCTAGTGGAGTCGCCGGTGGAGCTTGGTTGTTTCGAGATATATGTGTATGGTCCACCACCAATACCGTCAAAAACCAATCTAAGGGAGTTTTTTGGGGTTTTTTGAGTTTTTTTATGTGCAGCCAAGTTTGTAAGAGAGTGTTATAAACCTGATTCATCACTTTGCTAAGATGGTGAAACAAGGGGTTTACTCAAAATGATTCTAGATGCGCTGATGGTCCAAAGTGCTTAGTGTTGAAGGACTAAAGAGTCTATAAGAGTTTGCTAGACTATCATGTACTCGTAGGTCCCATCGTGATCGCCATTATGTTAGGGTCCCGTGATTTGGCTCGATTGGCAAGCCAAATGATAGTGTAACATCAAACAAATCTTTGGAGCCTCGAGGAACTAGCCTTCATCGGGACTCGGTAGAGGGCTCTCTCTATATGTGTAAGGGATATCCGTGTGTTTGCTTATTGTGTTCTCGATTTTAGGCTAGTTATGAAGTAAGTTTTTTTGGTTTTGGTTTTTTAAGTTGTGAGGGGTGAAACCGATCAAAGATATATGGATAGGTAAAAAGATGTCGCATTAATCGGGCTATGGGGTCAAAAAGGTCAAGAAAGCTATTAGATGGTGATACAAAGTCGTTGAAGGGCCGATTTGATTCAAGGTAGAAAGGATCTTTTGGAAAAATGGAGTAAATGGACATCAATTTTGTAGAACAACGGAGGATCTCAAGCATAACTAGTTTAATAGCAATCATAAACATGGTAGGGAAAACCATTAATCATGCAAATGTAACTACAAGCTAATCAATACATAGAAGTAAACATTCAAGCCATGCATAGAGACTTTTAACTCCCTAACTTCGTGGAAATGGCTATCGAATTTGGGGAAAACACTTAAGACAAGATTAAACAACTCAAAACACCGTGCCGAAACGCCTAAACACAGCTTCTTCAAGTTATTGGGCACTTTTAAACACGATTTTTCATAGTTTTAGGAAAAGGGCTAGATCGAAACTAGGCCTCCTTGGTTCAACAAGATGATAATCTAACTCACCAAAGAGATAATTTCATGATAGAGCTATGGATAGCCATAGGTAAGCACTATGTAAATCGTAAGTCATCCTTAGCAATGCATAGAACTATGAATGAAACAAGCAACAATATCCTCAAGTTATTAAAGATAGTTAAGAATCCTTTAGTATAACTAAGGAGGAAGAAAACATGAAAGCTATGAAGAAACAAAGAAATTTGAGGTGCTCCAAGGGAATATCTCAAATTTGTTCTCTACTGATCTATAGCAAGCAAGAAACATGTATTCATGAATGAAAACTAGAAGAAAAAACATAGAAAGAGACGCTATACCATTCTACCAAGTCATGTAATCCATCAACAATCCTTCTCTCATTCATCCAAGAATATCCAAGAGGCAATCCAAAAGCATAAGACAAGTATTTCTTCCAAATCTAATATGACCATATATTTCTTCTCTCTTCTCAAGTTCAGCCTTGTTTTACAATGAAAGCCTTTGGAATATATAGGCTCAAGTGACGAAAACCTCATGGTCTCAATTTGCCATCCTATTGGCCTCAATCAAAATATCTAAACTTGTCCTTGAGGCTTTTGCAAAGACCAAGGCACAAAATATCCCATAAAATATCTGAAAAAATGCTAAAAAAGGGAATTAAATTGACTTTTTCACAACTTCTCATGTGCAAAAAATAGCTAAACGCACATGAGGAAATATCAATTTTTAAAAGTTCAAAAAATTACAAAAAATATTCAAAATTTACATCAAGAAAAGGTCCCCCGACTTGCCAAAGAACATTTGGCATGCTCTCCCCGATGTCAAAACGAGGCTCATGATAGCTCTGTTGGAAAGCTCTGAGTGTCTTCTTTTTGAGAAACTGAAATTTTCCCAATTTGATGCTTGGAAGTCCTCCAAAACTGAACCTGTGTGTAAAAAACCAAAAAAATTTACCGTTTCATCGATAGATCAGCAGAGTGTGCAAAAAGCGAGCATTTTTCACCACTTTGGGGGAGAAAATGATCTCCAAATGTCCTGAAAATTGCTGAGAGTATGCTCCTGAAATTATGGCATCCAATGATACCATTCTACCCTTTGATCGATCTCCCAAAATGAAATGGCGAAAATCATGAGTTTTGACCAAAAACCCAAAATGCCAAAAAACCAAAGTATGTCAAAAAATGCCCAAAAAATCGGTGTGTATGACCTCAAGGATTTTTAGGAATATGTTCTAGAAAACTCGGACCAAAAATTCCAAGCCTAAAGGTGTCTTTTCTTCCTTTTTCTTCTTGAAATCGTTGTCCTTGAGGAGGTTTCTATGGCCGAGGTGTAACATGCGTGGTCGCTCCCGTTGCTTTTGTTTTACCCTCCTCATAAGTCCGATGTTCTTCATGCCGCCGTCTCCGTCTCATAAGGCTGCTCCCTTTCTCTTTGTATGCCAACCAACAAACAAATCTTAAGAATAAGCACACAAATCAATTCAAAAATACATGCACAACAAATGATCTTCTAAGCTTGAATAAGGTCACGTGGCCTTTGATGTTTTGATGTGAACATAAAAAGACCGTGTAGCAGTGCTTAGACATCAAAACTCCTCACCATCAACAAACCCACCTTTATACTTCTTTTTCTCATACCGTGTTTTGACAGAGATTCTCCAAATGGCAATTTACAGTCTTTTATATACTAAAAGTTTGTTTATGGATAAAACTGAAGCCCCGACTCGCTTCTTTACCATAAGGCTGCTCAAGTCGCCGCTCTTCCTCTTCTTGTTTCCGCTTTCATCACCACTATGTTGTCGCCGCTTCTTCATCATCAGCTTTGTTGTTCTTCATCTTTTTCTTCATGCTCATGTCCTTTTTTCAAACAAAGATCTGTCTCACTCGTCAATCACTATTTTGATAAGGCAGAAATGGTTTCAAGTGTCGTGTGAGATGCCCTTTGACACAAAAATCTCTGTCTTTCCAAAACAATGCTTTTTCCTTTGTATGCCATCGAACAAGTAAACTCAAGGTCAAAGACACAATCAATAAAAGTTAAACAACTAAAGCGTCACTGGGATGGTGCAAGTTCACAAGCTCCTTGAGTTTCTGTGTGAACAAAAACAACCCCGTAGTTAAAGTCAACAGTCAACCACTCCTCACGATCAATATACTTCTCTGTGTTCATTATCCCTCATACGATTTTGACAATATCTCTAGACCGAAAAGATAACTCTCACTTACTTACAAATGCTCTATGGGATGAAAAAGCAAATATTGTTTTCGCCTTTTCTAACTACACAAAGGAAACTTTTACATCATGATCACCGTATATTTGGGAATAGATCCACCTGTTTCATCTTTCAAAACCCCTCGTCTCTCCTTTTGGACACTTCTTTACACCTTTCAAAACTATTTCGTAGGCAGTTTGTTAGGTTATTTGAAACATCACTAGGAACCCATCATTTGGCTATGCTCACCGCCGGGCAATCATAGTTATTCGAGCTCCGATTTTTAAACAACACTTTAACCCTCCTTAACACTATTTTTATGAAGTCACTTGTTATTTTAAAAGACCGAACAAAACACCCTTTAAATCGATAAAAACACCCTTTTCCAATCAACATCTCTCCTTTATGAGATCAACGCTTCTTTTGGCTTTGATTGGGCATGGTGTTCTTTGAGATCATTGTTTTCAAGGACTCCTTCGCATTTTCTAAATACCCTCACACATACTTTGCTTTGTTTTCTTAGAGACTCGCGAATATTTAATTTCTCAAAGAAAGAAAAACCTCTCTAAAATAACACATTGATCTTCCCTTTTAATTAAACATGATAAGTCTTTGAATAAGAAAATCGTGCTTTCTCTTTTCAAACAAGGTGTTTTCAATCTTAAACTTGTCTTGAGGGTGTTTTATATGGTTTTTATATCAATAAAAACTCACCTTTCTCATCGTTTCTTGTACATGATTTTGACAATACTTTCAAATGCAATGGTAGCTCTACTCTACTAAAGTCTTTTAAACAAAGAAACCAACACTCCTTTCCGCTTTAAAAATGGATGGAAAACCTTGTAGACAAGTTTGAGTAGCTCTATAAATATTTTTTTAAGGTTTTTAGGCAATTTTTTGACCGATGCTATAGGCGCGCCACAGCATCAGTCCATTCCTTTGGAAATTTTCAGCTCTGATGCCATGCAGCCTTTTCAAACGTGTCGCGCAACTTTGAAGCCCATTTTGAAGGCCTTCCCAAAGGTCGTAATTGGTCGCGAGATGGCTCGTTCGAAAGTCGTGAAGTCTAATTTCCAGAAAAAACTTTAATTTTTTCATTTGAAGTTAATTTGGTTGTTCAAAACTTCATTTTTTCCAACACTCGGTCAAAACTAGTGAATCCCGGTGCATAAATGCATAGTGTCGTTTGTAATCCACTTTTGGATGCCTTTCCGGTGTTATAATTTGGCCTCGATATGGCTGGTTGGAAAGCTATGGAAGTCTAATCTCCAAATATGCTTGAGTTGTTTCATTTGGTGTCCATTTGGGTGTTCAAAAACCTGATTGTCCCATCACCGGTCAAAAATGGTGAATGTCAGGTGCAAAAACATAGCGTTGATTAGCAAGCTACTTTTTGATGCCTTCCCGTTGTCGGAATTTGGTCCGAGATGGCTCTTCGTAAAATATCTAGAAGTATAATTTCCATAAAAAAATGAATTTTTTTTCATTTGGAGTCCATTTGGTTGTTCAAAATCTGACTCGTCCCATCACCGGGTCAAAATGACGAACTCGGTGCCGAAATTTTCTCGTGATATCTATATTTTTTTCACATTTCTCACAAACCATGATACTCGTGTAGAAACTAAAGGATTTTTTTTCTTCTTGAACCTATGAGGGATAAAAAACTCTCTCACTTTTGTAAATTTCATCTCTCGTTTGGTCAGAAAATCATTTTGAAACAAATTGCCCGGCGCTCCTTAACTCTCCGTCCTTTGCATTGTTCATTTGCCGTCACTTTTTGATCATTGGAAAATGTATTTATGAATAGGAAGAGAAAAACATCCGAATATCATCATCACCCATTTGTTTTTGTCATTTGAAAAGAGGACACTTGTAGAAGATACTTTGTATTGTATGAGGTTTTCTTTGACACTTTGAAGGAGGTCACTTCTCCCTTTTGTGTACCCTAAACCGACATTTTTGCTCGGGATGCCATGAGTATATCTTGTCCAATGTGTAAACCGAATTAGATGGTAGGCGCTTCTTCGAGCTTCCTTGACTCGTAGGTGGAAACAAAATAGAGGATGATGTATATAGAGTTTGAAAAGTGCACAAGGGAGGCTCCGTCCATTGTTTTTTCCGTGAAGGGGGTCCGCAAGCAACTCGAGTTTTCATCCATTTCACCTCTTTTTAGAAAAACATGCTTTCTTCGCAGTCTCTGCCATATATGCCATGAGTCCTTTTACCTTTAAACCCCGATGAGCTCCTTTCTACCGTGCTTATGAAGAAGACCTTCTTTTACGTATGTCTGCTTCTTTTGAACATGATGGTAGATTTTACTTTGATACCAAGACCCCTTTGACTTCTCTCAGGGTCACCAGCTTAATAATATTTCTTCGCTAATGAGAAAAACTACTAGCTTCACATTGTTATTCAAGTAATAATGGAACTCATGCAAACCAACTTTAAAGCCTAATTTTTTACCCCTCGCTCTTAATCATCATTTCCATGCAAAAGTTTTCATTTTCTTCGTTTCAATTTTCTTCAAAGCTTGTCCTCGCTAGTGAAAAAACTCACAAATAGACTTTACCTTTGGCTCCCTCTCGCTTATATATGAAGTTGGTGTCACCTCTTCAAACCCTCTTCTTATAGATGAAGGAGGTTTTTTTAGTAATGTTATATCATCACCTCCTAACAGTTGTTGTTTTTCTTTCACCGTCCTTTCTGTGCTTTGAATGAGGTCACAAGATCTTGATGGAAAACTCTTTGCTCGTAGCCGCATCCCATGCTCAAGATCACATTGAGAAGCAACTCGTCTTCTCCCGATGTGGAGACAAAAATTGTCTTCCGAGATGTCGGTGATGTTTCTGCTTCTTTGAAAGATCCATTAAACACCGTAAAAACACCTACAACTCAGCTTAACTTATGGTCTATGAATTGCCGAGACTTAAGGGTGTATTAGTGGCGCGACCTAGGGTTGTAACCAACTTCATTAGTAGAGTAGGAAGGTCTGTTATGACCGGTATATAGTAGATGGAGGTTTTTGGCTCTTTGATAGTTTTCCAAGGGTGAAATGCCTTAAAGCGCCACTTCCTAACTTAAGGGAGACTATTTGAATGGATTTGGATGGTCTCTTTAGAGCCTGATGGGCGACTAGTATGGCGTGAGGCTAGGTAGATTTGATAATGAGGTTTTATCTCGTCATGGGCGGACTAAAAAAGGGTAGGAGGGTGAAAAAAATTTATGGATGTTTTCCTCAGCACTGAAAATTTGACAAATTTTTAGATTGGTCGTTGGAAAACTTGGCTATTAGAACTAGTCATCACCAACAAGTAAAAAATACCGATGACTAACGTTGGGAATGAATTTAAAAGTGTTTGGGGAGGAGGTCGGGGTGCCTTGGGATGATGGAGGATTGTGTTGCAACAAAGCGGAGGGAGTTTGGGTACTCTTCTCCGGTTCTTAATCAATAGGGATCCCTATCTTATCTGCGTTACATGGTCCTCTTATATTAAATCCACAAATTGGGTAGGATTCATGATTCTGGAAATTTTTACTTTAGGGCCTGGAATGGGTGGCTTGGTTGCTTTGGTTTTGCGAAGGGGAACGATTATCGGCTAATTTTGGGAATGGAGCGTGGTGGCGGGGAGATTGGTGAGGAATGAGGTTGTAATAAAGGGCAACACAGTATTGAAAGCTTGGAATTCATTAAATGACGGAAAATGAGTACTCGCGGCTCTGATACTTACCATTACCCAATTCAATGCCTCAAATCTTGTTTCCAGTTTTTGCAGTACTAGTTGGAGTTGTATTTGCATGATTCGTTCAGTTATGTCCATTGGTTTCTCTCCTAGAAGCGGTTGGGGAACCATGGAATTAAAGGAATATTTGTGTTTCTTGTCTCGAATCTCCCCTAATATTTCTGGCCATGACATGAAATCCGTATAGAAAGCCTCCTCTGTAAGCTGGAACCTTAGAAGTCTCTTTTGAAATGTATCTTTCGTGACGTAGTGGGGTCTAAGCCATGTATGGTCATGCAAAAATCCAAAGCGTATTTGTTCGGAATACTTGTCCAAGAACATCTTGGGAATTATTTCTTGGGCGTGTATAATATCTACTAGCTGTTTGTACCACTCGGTAAATTCTTCTTCTTTGATCTCCTTGTTGTTGGGATCTCCCAAGACACTCCACGATGTATACTTAAGTGCTAATGGTTGGTCTTCATTAATATGGGCAAGTGGTCTCTTTCTTGGAAGACACCACTTCCACATGGCTTGCGCCATTATCGAATACCCACAAATAAATCACGTGGCCCTTTTGAAATTGTTCTCGCTGGCTTCAAAGGGTTACTGCAATAGGAAATCACACCAGTTGGGTTGTCCCCCTTGCACAGAGTGCTCCGCAATTGAGATAGTATCCAACGTGCATTCTCCTTTCGTATAATGCCTCATTGTCTTACCTGCAACCAAATAACATGCAAATTTGACATTGGACGTGTTAATCAGGTCTATCTTCACCCCTTTTCCTCCTCTTTTATTATCATACTTCTTGTAATAATCCCGGTCTCCAACCTTCTTTTATCTTTTGGCGGTGGTTTGGAATGTCGCGGCCACATGATTCCCCATTGCTGATAGCGCTGTGAGATGGTGAATGTCCTCTACTTTTATATCCTTGTTGAGCCATAGGGAGCCATTATGGATTCTACTGATCAAAAACTTCACGCATTGTGTTGCTACTCCTTGTGTGCCGAACACTGGTAGGCTTCACATATGGATGATTGTGGATCTCTGAATTCCTTGGAAATCTGGATGGAACTGAGCTGCTTCACTGCGAATTTCCTTAATGTAACATTCAATATAGACCCACTTGTTCAGTGGTGAGAACTAAAATGAATATGTAAAATCGGTGTCTATCAACATTGCATTGTCATATTTCCCTGTCAGTGGCTCTAATTTCTTAATTCTCTGATACCATTATCTTTGTCATGTTTCTTCTTCTCTAGTATAGCATTGTTA
Organism: Pinus albicaulis; assembly: GCA_034641835.2. Classification (NCBI taxonomy): domain Eukaryota; kingdom Viridiplantae; phylum Streptophyta; class Pinopsida; order Pinales; family Pinaceae; genus Pinus; species Pinus albicaulis. Next base: position 317,128,498 of record CM076575.1, read on the forward strand.
TTTCTAGTCTGCAACTTCAGAATTCTGTTGGTGCGTTGTTACCAACCATTACAAAACAATTTCTCTCTTCCAGTGCTCTCTCTTCTAGCACTCTGGTTTTTTTCTTCCTTCATACAAAATAAGTAGGATTTTTGGTATGATGGGAGTTTATGCGACTGGATAACTAATTAATTTTTCAGGTTCCCTCCGTGGCTATAATCATGTGAGTAGTTACTTTTAGTGAGGTGTGTTAGTATGGATCTTAATTGCAAGTGTACGAAAAAATACCACTTTAGCTGTGCATAACAAACAACCCTAACAGCACAGATGGATGCCAATATTCTTAGATATGCAATCAGGTGATCAAGATAAATGCTCAAAAATCTATATCTATGCACTAAAAGACATTAAGCAGTAAATAAAACAAGATTTACTCCATGCATCCAATAGACAAGACAAGAATATGTTGAATGAATTTTGTATTAATGGCACCTGGGAGGAAAACATAGAAGGAAGTTACCAGTTTTCCTCAATGGGATGGGTTCTTGTAAGTCCTGAGCACTTCAGATCTAAAACCCCTCTCCCTTGATGGTGTAGAAAACCCAGACAAAAATGGAACTCAAAGGGAGCTCACAAGAAAATGGTAGCAAAATATGACAATGATGGTGGATGAAAGTCAGACCAAAAGTATAGATCCAAAGTGATCTTTAGGCAACAAAAGGTGGTGAATGAATGGAAAAACCCTTCTATTTATAACAAAATATTGATTTAGTCTAGATATTGGTGCATAATAAAAATATTATTAACCAAATCAAGATGTCATTTTTATGGAATATTTTAATATATTTGTTGGAGGGAAAAAGAATTTGACTTGGGTCAAATCCCTTTATTTGTAAATAATAAATAAATAAATGATTTCTTTATTATTTTAAGGATGTGGTTGACTAATAATCAAATAAATAATGATTTATTTAATTATTTATGGATGATTTAGTCAAATTTAATAAGGAATATTATTTAAATAAGGTTTAAATAATTATTCCTAGAAAATAATAAGATAAATAATGATTTATCTAATTAATTTTCCTATTTTGGGTTAAATATGACCAGGAATATTAATTAAACTATTGTTTAACCTAATTATTCCTTGAGGAAAATCAAACAAATGTAGATTTATTTAATATTTCCTCGTAGGGTTTCCTCTTTAGACCATAAACAACTTAATAAAGGTGGTTTACTAAGTGTTATTTTATAGTGAAAGCAATTTTACTTGGGGCCAAATTGGTCTTACATGGTGTACTTAGGTCCATCCGTAGTAATAGGTTAGATGACCAAAAAATGGTGCTCATGATTTCCCCCCAGCGTGCAAGCGTTAGGAGCTAATCGTATGACCGAAGTACGTTGTAAGAACTCAATCACTAGACACCGAAGGGGAAGTCAGAGAGAGAGAAATATAAGGTAGACCAAAGCGCTAAAGGACTAGACCCTAAGGAGGCATGACTTACAGGTGCGACAATTCTCTTTTATGAGTGAGTACCTGTGCTATAGGCGACAGGGGAGGCATACCTATGCCCGCTGAGACAAAGTACAAATAATAATTCATCTAGTAAACAAGGGAATGAACGATATAGTACATGTTGGCATAAACATGAGCCAGGTAAAAACATGATAATGAATCCCACATACATACTATGCCTGGGATAACAACCGGGAATTATACAATAATATCTGAGAACATGAGATAAAAATACAACCTAAATGCCCCTGTACACAGGAAAGGACTCTGAAAATCTGACTGATACATGAAAACAAAAAGGTGTTGCAAGTGGCTGAGGCTGACATCATAAAATATATGGTGCTGCATCAAAGGCTGTAATGAAGAGGTCATCCGGGCATGTGGGGGGCTACCTGTAGGGCCACCCCCTCATGGGGGCTGAAACATCTCACACACACCTAGGAATCACCAGTATCAACTGCTGCATCACTGAACCATCAAGTATACAGATCTTGATCATGCAGAAATGAGCTGGAGATAAGAAACAATCAAGTCAAAGGGTAATAAGGAGTCCCTTTTCCTGATCCGAGGCACCAAACAAGAGTGGAAGCCTGAACCAAGGTACACCTCCCTCTAGGCCTTTCTTCTAGAAAGAATGATCTGATGTCGACAGAAGGAGGTCCGCCATAGGTGAGGCAATAAGGGGTCCTCAACTAAGGCACGAGAGTAAATAGTAGATCAACTCATAGACTGACATCAGGGACGATGATGAAATGGGGGGTACTAAGTTGCGGGCGGATGACTTCCCTTGTTAGAGCATAAAGGGCATGGATGACCTAATAGCGACTGACACAATATCAAATGGGGATAGGGGACAATAGGACTGAAGGCCATAATGTGTGACACGAGAGAGGGACCAAGAAATAGAGGATGGAGGACTATAGCGGGATACAAAGGGACTTGCAATAGGCTTCATGAATGTGATGATGACTCAACTCAGATGCTCTAAACAAGGGCGAATCGATAATGTTGCCACACAGTAAAGGTCCAATTGGGACCAAAAAGACATGAGTACAAGATGGTAACTCATGACGAAAATCAACACGAGCATGGAAAAGTATGGAGGCAAAGTGGTGCCCCAAGTACAAGTGTTGCAAGTGAAGAAATTCCATTTTGAGGAGTCGTGAACTGACACTTCTTGGACAAAATGTCTCTTGGTGAAGTATCAAATCATGAAAAACTAACAGATAGCCATTTGAGGGCTCAGTGAGAGCTTTCTAATGGTATAGACAGTTTTTCAAACTAAGCTACGGTTTGGCCGCATCAGGTGAAAGAAAATTAGGGGTTTCTCTTTTAATAACACATTTTCCCTCCAAATTCACTCGTTTTCAAGTGTAGTTGTGGTGAATCTAGAGAGGAGAAAAGGCCCTAAATCTTATAGTGATCGTAGCGGACAAACCGACCGTTGGAATTGAGATCCGTCAGTTGCAGGTAAGAGGCCTAATCCTACTCTTTCATTTTAGTGGATTGAAAGTTCAGTTTAGGTACCTAGAGCTCATGAACATACCAGGTCACACTTTTTGGGGTCTGTTCTACGACTTGGGTAGTAGGTAATGGGCAGAAAACTATGACCTGTCCCAGGAAATGACCTGAAAAGTGAAACCTGTCAGAGAAAGGGCGTTTTAGTGCTGTTTTTGGCTGAGAGCTGGGATTTTTATGGTTGAGGGGCATAGGTGCCCCCAAGAATGTTATGGTCATGCTAAAATGTATTTATAAAGGAGGAATCTAAACACATTTTAATGATGTGGTGCACCATTTGTTTTTGTTATGGTTATTCAGTTTGAGAAAGGGAATGGAGAATTACCAATCTCTTTTGGTACTACATATACGAAGCAAATGGACTTTAAGTTTCTGGGTTGGCATACATGGTGTCACTATCCCAAAGAGAGGATTTGGATATAATGAACTGGTGCTTTCCTAGAAAACCCATAGGTTGGTGAACAATAATGTCTAGGGGATTGGGTTGCTGATGTGGGATGAAGGAATGATGAGGGGTATCATCCCTAGAGTGATCTGAGGTGATATGGGACTCTAGAGGTTCTTCTAAATGGGGAAGAATAATGGTACTAGAGTCGACACGACCAGATACACTAGGAGAGTTGTGGAGAATAGCTTCTCCTAGACTCTCAAATATGGGTGTCCCCTTAGCCAAACATTGGGTGTCAATTTAATGGCCACAAGGTGTGTGTGGTTTGAATGTATGTGGTTGATGTAAGGGGGGATAGATAAAGTCAGGGGTGCTGAATTATTCCATAATGTCGTCATCGTAATAGAAGATGGGATGACTGGTGGAAGAAACACCACTTGATGCGGCGAAGCTACCTGACTCATCATCATGAGAAGAGAGGTTCACATGCGCATCATCATAAGGGGTGACAGAAAAAAAAGTAGATGAAGGATCTACCGATGTTGAGCCCAAGGTGATCGCTGAAGGGAGGTCAGGCGAAACAGAAGGAGAAGGCCGAGGGGGGTCTTCCGCCGAGGATCTCATAGATGATTACAGGTAGTGGACAGTGGCCAAAGGCTCTGTCATTTCGACATCCAGAGGGGGAATATCAATGGGAGTGGATGTGTCCTCTGGTTCTGCTGAGACAAAACACGTAAATAAGGTAGTGGTGGACTCATTGCGCTTGGCCTCAAATTGGTGAACTACCGCTAGAGAGGTGTGGAAGTCCTCGAGGCGAGGACAGAGGTGGGTATAGTGGCCATGGAAATCAAACAAAGAACAAGGATGATTTTTTGCACAAAGACCTGAGTTTTGGGACTAAATCGGGTATAGTGACATATACCTCTAGGATGTAAAACTCCGGAAATGCTTCATTTACCATAGGCTTGAGGTGAGGAAACTCTGGATAGGTATGGGTGGCATGACCGACAACACCACACAAAGCGCACTAGATAGTACAGTTTGGCGGTTGAGGAGGGTCAGGGTTTATTAGGGAAACCTTGTCTTTATATGCCTTCTTGCTAGCTTTGCCCTTGTTACCCGATGCTATCGCAATAAGGGGAGGTTCCTGTTGAGGTGGCTGAGGCACTGTAGTAGCGGGAGAAGTCATAGGGACTGGTTGAAATGAGGTCAAAGAAAGATAAGGTTTAGGCTGATCAGGCGGGTTAGCGGCTGGGGGATTAAGGTATCAGACAGGAATCCCGAGGGTCAAGTTAGGAATAGAGAGGGTAGCCATGACAGCTACCAAGTACACTCCACGATGGGGAGCTAGGAACGGTATCTGAACGGAGGGGTAATGGCTAGGCGGGATGGCTCCAAGATGCTTAAGGCCTGGAGGAACCATTCCAGGAGAATAAAGAGGCTCATAAATACTAGTTGTAGGTGAAGGGCCAGGAGGAGGGGGTCCAGAAGGCTGAATCGAAGGGATAGGAGTAGGCTGCAGAGGGCGAGGAGGTTGCTGACTAGCCGAGGTGGGCCACTTGAGAGCAGCTCGAGATGATTGCATCATGCAAACATTTGATGAGCTGGGATTAGAGAGAGGAGGAGGAAGACCAGGGAATGTACCAAGAAAAGAGGAATATTTTTAGACTCTAGGTGAGACACTGGTAAAAGGATTGACGGTTTGCTTATTGGCCACCGAAGAGATGATGGACTCAGGGGAGGTCTGAGAATTCGGTTCGTAATATGTCAACTAGTCAATGGTGACTATCTTTCCATTACGAGGGAACGACATCTTGTGGTGGACCGCAGATGGGATAGTAGACATTGCATAGGTGTAGCTATGACCCAATAGAATGTTTTAATCTAAGGGGGCATCAATGAATTCTACGTCAAGGAAAACAGTCTTTCCTGCAAGAGTAATACGACAATTGCGGAACAGGCCAATGGGTTGGGAGGCGTGGCCATCCCACGCTCAAAGAGTGATCATGGAAGGAGCCAACTCAGGTGATCCGAGTTGCTTCCAAACTAAATCGAACATCACACAGGTGGATGCCCCCTCATCAATGATACACCGGGAAACGTTGGCGTTTCGGATTTTGACTGTGATTTGGAAGGTGACAGAAGTAGGAAGAGGAGGATGTTCTAACCAGTCGGCATCGAAGACAATCAAGCGATCATTGGTAGGATCTACAGCGCCCATTGCAGATAGTAAATATTTTCGTTATGAAGGGAACGACTGGAGGAGTTCCAACATTGAGATGGTGGCAGGAGATTGCGCCAAATCATCTACTATACTATATGAATGGGTAGCTTTTCCAGAAGCAGCATTTCGGCACAATGGTCCCTTAGGGATCTTCGTATGAACCTCTGCCTTAGGCTGAGGGATCTGCAAGGGACCATTAGGTGTCAAAAGAGGTTCTGTAGGACTTGAAGAAGGTGGCTTGGGGACAGACGTAGTGGGAGGCTTGTTGTACTGACGGGACTGAGTCTGAAGGTTGAGGTCAACGATAACAGGTTGGTCAGATTTCATCATTAGGATCTAGTAATCAGAGGTACAATATGGAAGAGGTTGAGTGGCCTATTGACTTTCAGGTGGTTAGGTAGCCACAAATCTTTGCTGAGGGAAAGGATTAGTAAACACAGTCGGTTGACTAGGCGCAGGACTAGAAGGGACAGAAGGGGAGGCTTATTGTCTCCGCAATACTGCTTGAGACTCCCACATTTGCTTCATCTATGGAAAAAGAGGAAAATCATGCATGTAATGACCATAAACACCATAACAAGAACAAGGTTTTTTCATGCGAACATGCCTGTCTTGCTTGGGCTGAGTGCCATGTTGCTGGTTAGCAGTGTTAGGTGGATTATTTTTTAGATTAGGTCTAGGATTACCGGGAGCAGATGGATTTTGAGTGCCTTTCCTCTTATTTTTGGAAGGAGGAGGATTAGTCTCACTCTGCTGTGCATACACCTGCCCTTGAAGGGGCGATGGCTGCTGTTGCGGGGGTTAATAAGACAAGGGAGGTAGAGGTGCTAATGCTAGAGGAGCTGGTGCAATGAGGCTACGGATATAGGTAATAATGAGGTTGGGTAATAGTGTGGTAAATAGGAGGTTTGGCAAAAGGATGAGGCATGCCGTATCCTGGATACATGCTTCCGGGAGGGGGAAAGGTGTTGGAGGTGCTGGTCCCTCCTTGAGGAAAACCATAGCACATTGGAGGTTGAGCATATGGATGAGAGAGAGCTCCAACGATACCATCGGCGACATGAGATGCCCCTAGTGCGTTGGCACCACTGGGTCTAGGAAGTGTTAGCCATCCATAATTTTGTCATAACAAAAAATGGCTAAAACAAGTCTGTGGCCTTCAAGAAACAAATTTCAAGAAAATCTATGAGTTCTTGAAGTCCTACCATGTTCATTATCAAAAGAACCCATCTCATTAATGTCTTCACCTCAAAATCCCACTTTTTCCAAAGAGAAAACTGTTTTTCATGGCCTCATCTCCATCATTTATTTCCTCCATTTCATCTTCACAAATTCCCTTCAAAAACCCTCATTCTCCCTTTAAGTATCCTCCTTTTCCTCCAAATCCCCTTAAAACCTCATTAAAACTCTTTAATTGATTTAAAACACTCTTTTCTAACCCTATCGAAATCCTTAAAAAAACTTAAAATCCCTCTTTTAGGCTTATTATCCGCCTATTTTTGAAATGAGGCCTTAAGCGCTTCCTGCTTAAACCCCCAGCCCCTTTTGTTCCACATGCGACTAGCCCTGTCACCAAGCGCCTCGACCCATTGGTATTTTGGCTTTTTGCTGGTCACCACGACCTTTTTCCCTTTAAAAATTCTTTGCCGCTGATGCGTTGCCCCGATTTAATCTCCATCGTCGATCTAATCTAGATCAGACGGTCCACGCTCCATCGCATCAACGCATCGTCCTTTCCCTTCTGCCTTTCCTTTTCTCCGGCGATGCGATCCCCTGAGTAAATCTCCGCTGTTGATAATTATCCTGATCCAACGGTCTGCGCTCCATCCCATCGGCGGATCGCCCTTTCCCTTTCTCCTTTCCTTTTCTCCACCGATGTGATCTCCCGAGTAAATCTCCGTTGTTGATCTAATCTAGATCAAACGATTTGCGCTCCATCGCAAATCGCAAAGGGTCACTCCTTCTTTTTTTCCGTCGATGGCCGATCCGCCGAGTTAATCTCAGCCATCCATTTCCCTAGAACGGACGACTCATGTCTTTCGAATCGCTATCCTCCCTCCCGTCTGTCCCCTACCAATTCATTTCCGCGATTCAATTTGGACCGTCCATTCCTCCCAGATCAATGGCTCAGGTTCACTGCGGGGGAACCCGACCAAAGTGGCCCATACTCCCCAGTCCCCCCACAGTTAATCTCCACCGTTGATCTTCTCCTGATCTGATGGCCAACATTTTCTCATTCACTGCGGAGGTACCTCGCCTACGAGATCCTTCTGTACCCTCCATCCCCCAGCAGTTGATCTCCACCGTCGATCTAATCCAGATCCGATGGTCATCGCTCAATCTCCTATATCATCCTGTTGGTCCCGTCTGACCGCGCTGGTCCTTTCATTGTATTTTCTTTCAAATCTCCACGGTGATCTGGCCCCCTCACCCTAGATCCAATGACCCACAGTCATCTTCGCGCCGGTTTCTCCATAACGGTCTAAACCCCATTTTTAACGCGAAATAGGTGGTTTTGATAGGACACATGTCATCCTAAAACCCACATCACGTTCCCCTAGCCCATTACCGCTTACCACCTTCTGGCCACGCGAAAACCACCCTCATTTTTCTGTAAAAACTCCCTTTCTACTCTCATGCCATAAACCAAGTTTAAACATTGTTTTTCATGGTTTCCTCCTTGGAATCCTCTCTGCTGCATCCACCTTCTTCCTCATGGCTTCTTCGCCATCACCAAGGCTCTGTTAGTAGTTCTTAGCCCAAAGCGCAGGTTTTATTTAATTATTGCATTGTTGTGCAGGTTTAATGGAAGTCAAATATACAAGGCCATCTCACAGCCAAACTTCAATGGCAAAGGGCCGGGGATGACGATCCAGAGGCCAAAACAATGAATAAAGGTGAGAATCGGGGTTTTAATTCAATTTTTAAGCTAATGCCTCATGAACATTGGATAGTTAACGAAACCCCTCAGTGTGCCAAAGACCTGTACAATACAACAAACAGTGAGGATCAGAGATTAGAGATCAAGGGATAAAGGTTAAGTATAAAGTAAGAAAATCAAAGGCTTAACTTGCAGATCAAGCCTTAGCACAGTTAAATGGATAAATCATCATAAATACAAGTAATTAAAGTTAAATCAGTTGACAAGAATAGATCAACAAGGCAGGAAGCCCCGAGCACATCAGGACAGAGCAGTTAACTCAGCAAAATATCTGAAGCCACCTGTAGCCTGCGTTTCACCTACAAAGACACTTTGAGAGTTATCACACTGACATAACATATTTTGACTATCAGAGCAGTCATTTTAAGACATGGGAAAGCCTTAAAACCCATTATTTTCACCTACTTTATCTTCAGGAAGTAAAGACAGAGTTATTAAACAAAGAAGTAGTGCAACTCATTCCTACCTTATGCCTTGAATGGTTTTCAAGGCTAGGAATGTATTTACTCTGTAATTAATAACATTTTGAACCCTAAAAAGAGTTCCACATCCTCATTCTTCTATAAATACTCTATGAGGAGCTCTTTGTTAGGGGTTGGTTGCTAGCATTCGAACTCTTTGAAGTTGTACATAGTTTTGTTGAAGATTAAGAAGAATTTGAAGTATTGGAAAATTGATGATGTTTTGACATGTTTTGTTAATAAGAAGGCTCTATCATTGGATCCATGAGCATGGCTATTGGTGATGTATTCTAATCTGTTAATGTTTTTTCCTGTTTTCCATTCTGTTTCATCATTTATTGCTTGCAGTAGAGTAAAAAGCTTAGGCTAAGAAATGTCTCCTAGAAGCACCTTAGACCTGTTTACTCTTCACTGCCTTTATGTTTTCATCTGCTGAAGGTTTTATTGAGTAGTTTGAATTATTTTCAACCCTTAAACTTGTTTATTTCAGAAATATTTCAGACAGTTGGTCTCAAGAATGATTTATGGTTTTCCCTGCTTACTTTCTGCCACTTGAAAACTATTTCTAAAGTCTCCCTTTAAATTACCATTGTTTACAGTCTGCCAAAGAGGTCTGTTTTGATCATACCCTTTGTTCTTGCTGAGATAATTTTTTTTAAGGTCTCTATAATTGTATTCATAGATGTCTAGGAGTTCCCTCTTCTATGATACAATTATTTGTGAATCTTTTATGTTTTCTAAATTCCTTGAAAGTGAAATCTTTAGATGAAATAGAGCGTTCCTTGACTCCTAGATTTCATTTGAAAAATTTGTCTTGAAATGGTTATTTGATGAAGTGTGGTTTCTAGAATTTATGGTTAGCCCTCTCTATGGTATGCCTCTTCATGTTCAAATGATGTTTTAAGTCCCTTTGTTGAGGAGTACATATAATTAAGGATTCTTAATTTCCTTAGTTCTACTTCTCCTTCTGAATCCTTAATGTCCATTTCATTTCAGCCACCAAACCCAAGATCCACTAGCCAAGTTAGATTTTACCCTTGATATCCCATATCCATTGATTGAGCTTGTTACAACTTCTTCTTGACTCCATTGCCCAATGATTTATAGATTTTCCCTTTCTATCTATTCTTCCTAGATCATTCATGTCCAACCAATTGAACCCAAACAAACAAACTTTCACTTAATAACTAGCCTAAAATCAACCTCTTAAAGAGCATCAAGCTATATCCTTACAAACATATTGAGAGATCCCTCTCTGAGACAAGGAGGGCTAGATCCTAGAGCTTTAAAGCTTGGTTTATATGTTGCCTTGTCATTTGGTTTGCCAATCAGCCAAATCACAGGACACCAACAGGAAGATCAGGTATAATGGTATAAAAATAACCTGAATAAGCATAGATCAGGTCATATTTTAAGGCAATCTGAAGAGCGGCTTCTTCGGTTTGAGGGAAATGTGATGGGAAATATTTGCCGATAGTAGGCAAGAAAGATATAAGGAACTTGTCCATGTAGACACGTCCTTCGAAGGTAGGAGCTCGACATAGGCTCTTTCTTCTCTGCCATTCCTGGACATGATTGGATGGGCGGGCTGCAGACGATTGACAGAAAGAAGTCAAAAGTTCGGTACTAGTGTCATAACGAAGGGGAAGCTAGAAGTAAGACAGAAAATCCCAGGAAAGAGTCACAAAGGTGGTATGAGAGGAAGGGGCCTAATAAACATACCACTTAGAAGCCTCACCAGTAAGCGTACGTTAGAAAAATCGAAGATGGATAGAGTCATCAGTAATGGAGTTAGACGAACACCACATGTGGAAAGATCGAACATGATTTGTAGGATCTTCACCATCAAGACCTTTAAACTTGGGGAAGTCGGAAGGGAGTTTGGTTGGCATAGAAGGCCAACCATCATTATGGTGTATAGGATCATTTATCAACTAGTCAAAATCTGGAAGATTGAGGCTTGCCATATAGGGGAGCAAGGGAGCAGCTGGGGTAGTTCCTGTTGTGGTCCCACTAGAAGTATTCCCAGCATTAGGGCCGGGGTTACCACTAGCATTAGGTCCTGAACCAGACATGGTGAAGGTGACAGGAGGAGAAATGGGGGTAGAATTAGAAGGAGAACCCAATGAACCAGAAGAAGAGTCGGAGTGCGGACTCGGTGGAGGATTAACTCAAATCCTATGTGGAGGAGTAAGTATTCCTACTCGAAACTAAGGATGGCCATGAAGTCTCTGGGATAAATGCCTTGGTGGTGCAATGATGATGACACAAACAAGACACAAAGGGAAGATATACCAACAAGGGCAGAAAGGTGCAGGATCAACTGATTACAATGTTTAAACAAGGGTAGAGAGGTGCAGGATCAATTGATTTCAATGTTTTAAAGTATTTGATTGGCAGTGTTAACCAAGCTCTTCTTTTCTTAGGGTGTGTGTATTAAGTGTGTAAATTTTAATTTTTAAACCCAAACATTTGTAGAGTAAAAGAAAAGTGTGTTGTATAACTGTACATAAACCTGCAGATAACAATATATGAAACTGAAATAACAGAAAATAAACAGCTAATAATGTAATAATATAAACCCAAGGAGGCGAGCCTCTCAACAACTAGTCTGTAGGTGGGAAAAAAAATAATCAGAACACACTGAAATAGCCAATAGATCTATGGTCAGGAGGAACAGGGATCTAAAGGTTAGATCTGCTAGAAAGTGGTGCAGAAAACAACAACAAATCATAGGAAATATTGCTATAAATGAGTTGGCAAAAGGCTATATCCTGGAGGGAAGCGGAGGGGATCCTAGAGGAAAACCCAAAAAAAACTAAATGAGGTGTTTTGGATGGATATATAACCAATTTGAAGTGGATATGAAGGTAAGGTATTAGATCTGAAAAAATGGTTGAACACTCTGAAATTTCAGACAACCTGCAGAAGCTAAAACTCTTCCACCAAAGGTGGAGGGTATTGAAGCCCTAGGGGGCTAGGTTCCCACTTATTTGAGTAAAATAGAACAATTAAATGTCAAAAATGGGCAGAGACGGAGGTCAGAAAACCCTGAAAAGAGGCCTAGACAAACCCATAAAACTTTTACAAAAACTCCCGCAAAAAGTCCAAGTCGCAGTTTCTGACCTGATTTCTATAGAGGTCACAGGTTCTGGCCTATTTTATGTGCTCTGGAGTTTTAGGTCGCAAGTTTTGTCCCAAAAAGTGTGACCTTCACTTTCGGTACTCTCGGGAGTAGGTTTCAGAAGAATGTGTCGCCTCAGCTGCGGCTAATGCTGATCACCAGCGCAATAGGTCCGAAAACACATGGAAGTTAGAATTTTTAATGTTTTAGGGTTTTATAGGTTAAAAACAACATCAAGAAAAGAAAAACAAGAAGATGAAGAGAAATATTAGGGTTTGAAGCAGTTGGATATGCAGGGATCTGAAAAACAATAGCGGTCGTAATCGTAAACCTGTGTGGAGTCGCCAGTTGTTAGTATGAATCTTAATTGCAAGTGTACGAAAAAAGACCACTTTAGTTGTGCATAACAAACAACCCTAACAACAAATATGGCTTCCAATATCATTAGATATGCAATCATGTGATCAAGGTAAATGCTGCAAAAATCTAGATCTATGCATTAAAAGACATTAAGCAGTAAACAAAATAAGATTTACTCCATGCATCCAATAGACAAGGCAAGAATATGTTGAGTGAATTTTGTATTAATGACGCCTGCGAGGAAAACATAGAAGGATGTTACTAGTTCTCCTCAATGGGATGGGTTCTTGTAAGTCATCAGCACTTTAGATCTAAAATCCCTCTCTCTTTATGGTGTAGAAAATCCAGTCAAAAATGGAACTCAAAGGGAGCTCACAAGAAAATGGTAGCAAAATATGACAATGATGGTGGATGAAAGTCAGACCAAAAGTATAGATCCAAAGTGATCTTTAGGCCACAAAAGGTGGCGAATGAATGGAAAAACCCTTCTATTTATAACAAAATATTGGGTTAGTCTAGATATGGGTGCATAATTAAAATATTACTAACCAAATCAAGATCCAACTTTTATGGAATATTTTATTATATTTGTTGGAGGGAAAAAAAATTTGACTTGGGTCAATTCCCTTTATTTGTAAATAATAAATAAATAAATGATTTATTTCTTATTTTAAGGATGTGGTTGAGTAATAATCAAATAAATAATGATTTATTTAATTATTTATGGATGATTTAGTCAAATTTAACAAGGAATATTATTTAAATAAGGTTTAAAAAATTATTCCTAGAAAATAATAAGATAAATAATGATTTATCTAATTAATTTTCCTGTTTTGGGTTAAATATGACAAGGAATATTAATTAAACTGTTGTTTAACTAATTATTCCTTGAGGAAAATCAAACAAATGTAGATTTATTTAATATTTCCTCATGGTGTTTCCTATTTAGACCATAAACAACTTAATAAAAGGTGGTTTACTAAGTTATTTTCATAGTGAAAGCAATTTTACTTAGGGTAAAATTGGTCTTGCATGGTGTACTTAGGTGCATCTAAAAGTAACAGGTTAGATGACCAAAAAATGGTGTAACAAGGTGGAATCTAACTCTACTGACGGTGGTCTTGGAAATTGAATAGATGTGATGGGAAATTATTATGGCCCGATGTGGAAATTTTATTACGAAATGATATTTCTAATTACAGAAAATATTTCCAAATTTTTAATGATGCTAAGGACTGGCACCTAAATGATGGATAATTATTACAAAATGATGGTTAAAATCATTAACCGTACGATACTTCCCTGAACATAATTGTTTGCGGTACGTTACCCATGCTACAATAGTGCAACGGTGGTATATTCGCAACGAAGACATTATTTAGCAGGTGATGTTTTAACAGACTTGCGGAAATTGAGTTACCTACCCTAAAAATGTCTCTCGAATGTGAGAGATTTATTGACTAATATAACCTATAAACGTCTCTTGGGTGCGAGAAATCTATTGACTAATTTAACCTACAAACTTCTCTTGGGTGCGAGAGTTTATTCTAAATAAAATTGGAACTAATCATTCATGGGAGGGCTTCAGGCATGCACCATTCGATCAATGAGAAAATATTACTCCATCTAACTGTACGAGATTTATAGCTCTTGAATCCTATATTTCTATGAGATAAAACGGTCCCATCCAGTGCATTTACAATTTCCATGGAAACGTTTGGAACTTGCTATCATAGAGTAGTACACGACTACCAATGTTAAATGTATTTTTCTTAATATGTTGATCATGCCAAGCCTTCTAGCACTTCTTCTGGAATGATTGGTGGAAATTTGAAAGGAACCATGATTCATATAATTCTTGAAGTTCTGGGAGATGCCTTGCTATAGGCTCTTATTCGGACATCTGTGTTGTTGTTGCAATAAAGAGGCTGGGAACAATGAACTCTGCTAGCATGACCACTTATTTTCCATACACTAGCTCGAATGGTGTTTTATTATGAAATCTCTTCACCCTGGTCTTGTATGCCCATAATATAGCTGGAATCATCTTGTCCTAGTTGTCCCGGTTGGAACTGCATACTTTTGTTAGTCCCCTCTCTAAAATCTTGTTGAATGCTTCTACGGTCCCATTTTCCTGTGGGTGATACATACTAATTTTGTGGTATTGTATCATAAGGGTTTGCAAAAGTGATTGGACTGTGGCATTGATGAAATGTGTCCCTTGGTCACTTTTCAGACTCCTTGGACAACCAAATATTGTAATGATTTTCTCGAAAATGAACCTAGCTTCTATACCGGCGGTATAGTCCTTTACTTGTGCTGCTCAGCCCACCTAGTCAGATATTTAGTTGCAATTATGATATACCTTGCCTGTGAATTCCCTGAAACAGGGGCTATGGGTTCAATGAAGTCAACTACCCATTTTTCAAATGCATGTATTGCTCTGACAGGTTGTAATGGTAGTTCATCACTATGTGAATGTTTTCTAGTTCTTTGACACATGTCACATTTTTTACGTATTCCTTTGCGTATTAGTGCACCATGGGCCACCATAACCCTTCTTATAGTATTTTTCTTGCGGTACATTCTCCCCCAACATGTCCTCTCACAACTCCATTGTCGAATTCCCATAGAGTCTCTGATCTTTCAGGGTCCAATACGCACCTTCTCAGTCCTTGGTCTAGTCCCATTTTGTACAAATGGCCTACAATGAGTTGGTGTTATACAACCCTGAAAAGTAAGTGCTTCTTCTGTACTATTGTGTATTCTTCAAATAGTCTTGACAACCTCCATGTGGAACAAATCTGCATCTGTTAACTGATCATCGACTGATCCACCTTTCTCTCATCATTCCAGTGTTGATAAATGGTTGGGGCCCATATTCATCTTCCCTCGCTTCACTATAACTTCAAATGTGAATTGTTGGAACAATAATAGCCATCTACATATTTTTCCTTCTAGCACTGGCTTGTTTACTAGATACTTTAATGCTGAGTGATCTGTAAAGAATTTGAAGGAGCCCTCGAGAAAGTAGTAGAAAAACATTTGGAGGGAGTAAACGATTGCGAGAGATTCCATTTTTGTGGTTGTGTAGTTTTTCTCTGCAGTTGACAGTTTCCAGCTTTCAAAGTATACTGTATGGTCTACATTTTTCTCCCCTAGTTGCGTCATCACTGCCCCCAATGTAATTCTAGAAGCGTCAATGTGCACATGGAATTGTTTATCCGAATTCAGGTATGTTAGGATAGGTGTACTTGCTAATTTTTATTTTAGTGCATCCAACGCTTCATTACAATCTTCGGTCCACGTGAACTATTTTGTTTTCTTCAACGAATTTTCCAATGGGGCAGTGATGCGGGCATAATTGTGGATAAATATCTTGTAGTAACCTATATGCCCTAACAAAGATCCCATTTTCTTAACATTTTCTGGGGGGTACATAATAAAAATTACCGCAATCTTGGCGGGGTCCACACATACTCCCTCTTTACACACCATGCGACCCAACAATGTTCCAAAGGGAACTACGAAAATGCATTTCTTTATGTTTAGAGAGATCTGCAAGTGCCTACACTGATAACACACTATGTGGAGTAGATTTTCATGTTGCTTCAACAGACTGTATACAGTCCAGTCATCCATGTAAACCTCCAAAAATCTATTTATGTATTCTCTAAATGCTGCTATGACTATCCTTGAGAAAACCCCTGGTGCATTATTCAGTCCAAAAGGCATCAAATGATAGGCATAAGAGCCTCATTCAATGGTAAATATGGTTTTTCTTTTGTCCTCCTCAGCTAGCCTAACCCGGTGATACCGAAAGAACCCATCTATTAAATAATAGGCCTCATTCCCTGCTACATTGTCCGTCACTTCATCACTGAATGGTGTAGGAAAATGATCATTCACACATGCATTATTCAGACTCAGGTAGTGTACACATACTCTTATATATAACTTTTCCTTTTTATTTTGTATGACTATAGGACTCACCTACTATGCTTCCTCAACTGGGAATATCAGCCCCACGTCCAACATTTTATCTATCTCCTTCTTCACTTTTACTTTTACTCTGGGGTTCAATCGATATGGCATGTGTTTCACCAGTCTGGCTTTCAGTTTCAACATTATGTGAATTTCCCTCAAGTCTCCTTTGATGCCCTTCAATTCTGGTATAGAAGAGGGAAATAGGTCTTAATATTCCATCTGTAGATCAAAAATCCCTTTTGTTGTTTCTTCATCCCAATAGTCGCCAAAGGAATCTAACTTGGGCTTTTCAACACTCCTGATATTATGTTTTTTGATCTTGAGTGGCAATATGTGTCGTCCCTCTATATTAAGCTCATCTTGAATTATTCTCTCCCCTTCCTTTTCTCCAAATGATAGATGTCTCAGGTTCTCTAGATCATCATCGTCCATTTCCTGATCCTCCTTCCCACATAACACTGCTTCTCGGTAGCTTGATTCAAGCATCTGATTTAAAGAAACTTGTTCCATAGTCTCCACAGACCCTAGGGTGAACATAATCCTTTTCATGGCATCAAGGCATCTGTTAACTATTGAGTGTCTTCCTTGAAGGAAAAGATCTTTACAAACCTATCAGTCAGTAATTCCCAATTAATGGTTTGTCTCATTTTCTCTTCCGTAAGGTACCACGCTTGTCAGATCTTGTCCAACGAGTTCAAAAAGTTATGCACCAATAAGTTCTTGGGGTATTCCTCCAGTTCCCACCACCCTTCACATTCTTTTGTATGGGTACGGGGTCTGAAGTTCCCGTATACCTTTCATCCATTTTCAGTCCTACCGATGCTTGAGATATTTTACTTAAATCATTCGCCACATTTTCCCATGTGTGAAGGTGGTTGCATTGGTTTCCCCACTACCTCGTCGAAGTTGATTGTAATGCCACATTCATTAAAGGAACCTTATGTTCCTCTGGGATAGTATCATCTACTTTATTGATAAACATGTTGATAGTTTCCATACAAGTCAGATTAGGGTACCCTCTTACCTCTATCCTGATCCAGTTGAATCCACGAATGGATGCGCATCTTCTGGTATTGAATTCATACACTCCTTGTTTCCAGTCATCCCATGTGACTTTGGACCCCACCTTCGAGCTCTGAATTCTTCGCCAACTTACTGTCTCCTCTATCATCAGGTTAATATATCCTCTCTTTTTCCTGCCATCATCCGATATATTTTGCCAATGAGCCCTGGATCTTCTCTCGTGTCGATAGTTTCTGTATACTGAGGTACTTGATATGGATATAATTTTTGAATCACCCCGACTTCTCCATATTCAAAGATCATCAGCTCCTTTAAATCGATGACTTCATAGTTCTCAAATGCCCAGTCAGTCCCCAATAAGGCTGTGTATGGGTCTTTATCACCCATAGTATCTATCACTTTGAAATCAGTATAGGTCTTTACCCTCACCACATCAACCTCAACATATTCTAATCTCTCCACTAGTACAATACAATATTGATTTTCCATATGCAACTGTATTGGAGATAATTTCAACTTAGGCTTACCTAGCGCCTCCCAAGTTTTTCTTGGAAGTATATTGACATATGAACCTAAATCCAACATTGTATCCCTTATCTGGAAACTTGCACCTTGCACATTTATATAGAATTCCTTTCCTTTCTGTATTTTCTTTCTTTTCACCCTTCTCACATGCCTTTCTGGAAGATTAACATTGATTTGGTTTATATGCTCCATTCCTTCCCCAACAATTGTCTTCAATTCTGTTGCAGCATTTCCAGAATTTGTACATCATTTATGATACTCAGGAACAATATGAACCATTCTTATATTGGTGCACCTATAATTGTAGTATTTTCTCCTTATTTACCTGGTTTTATCTGCTACAGGTCTCCGTGGGTGCTTAATTTTGAGAACTTTTCCACCGCTTCTTTGAAATACTGCTTTTGTTGTTCAGAGTCATAATATTTCTTTGGCGATACTAGTTTTATCAGCTTCAATAGCTCCATTTCTCTTGCATCTCCTCCTGTATTATTTCCTCTACTTGTTATTATGGATACACTTGGTAATGGTTTCGCCTTGGACAATCTCGACTACACATTGACCAAGTTAGCACCTCGATGTATGTTCCTTTCCTCCCACCTTTTTATTAACTCGAGACAATATTTTGTGGCATGTGTGTTTACTGTACACTAAGAACACCATTTCCTTCTTGGTAATGGGAATTACCTTGCAACATGTCCCTCCTGATCACATTTATAGCATCTCAGTGACCCTCTTCTGCCCGTTATACCCCCTCTCATTCCTGGCCCTCCCCGTCGTCGCAGGTCCTCGTTCACCCTGTAAGATGTTTTGTCAAATCTATGAGGGAGTGCATCCAATGCTCTACACTGGTTTGTGTGATGGGTAGTCGAGGAAAAAAAATCGCAGTAACATTTTTTGGGACAATAGATTACTTCTCTAGAATGGGACATAATCGAGGGGGGTGGGCAACTCCTTTGCAGATCTTGCAATATTCATTAGAAGTTGTATTCTGTTGGTTTGGATAGCCATGGAAATGTGTTTGGCTAGGATATGGACCTTGCGTATTCACTTGCGCAACTAATCCCTCTGGTGGCGGCACTTGAGTTCCTGTTGATGAGGTGCCAATAGTTGTTTCGCACAACCTAGGACATTCCGAGACTAGATGTCCTTCTAGCAAACAATGTGTGCACCATACATTCAGTCACGCTGGCCAAGATAGTTGCGTATCCTTGAGATTCTCAGTTAAACTTGAAGTTTGGTGTTATAGTCCCAAGATAGAAGGATCTTGGGTAGTTATCCTCCTCTGAATTCTTGTGGGTATCCGTCCATTGCTTCAATTCACATTTCCTATTCTAGTGCATCTTGGATCATGTCAATCTTCTGTTGTGTCAACGGTGTCCTAGTAAGAGGCAGAAGGGCCTTGATGAACCAATCGCGTTGATGATTTGGGTCTATTGGATAACTTAGTTTCCCATTTTAATCATTGAATCTTCTCATTATCTCCCAAGCGGTATCCCCTTCTCATTGCTTAATTTCCCATAGATTAGATAACCCTTAATGGTTATTTTGTGGTAATTTAATTCTTGCACAAATTCCTTTTGACATCATCTATGGCTGGATTTTGGTGTACCTTGGACCATTTAATGAACCATCATATTGCTCTTTCCCGAAGCATATTTTGGAATTCAATTAGCTTAACAACATCCTGCATTTGGCAAGCTCTCCAGATTGCTTCGTATAGGTACCAGTGATGTTTCACATCATCATTACCTTTTCCTAAAAACTCAGGATATCTGGTAAATGACCATTCCATTTATGTCTACATAGGTGGAAGTAGTACAAACCCTCTAGTTCCTGGTTGAGAAATTCCTCTGCTAGCGCTACTACTAATTTTTACTTGCACTCTAGACTGAATATTATTTATTACACTTGACCTTTGCAACTTTATCAAAAATTTATCTGGTGGGTGATAAAGTACTAGGTGAAGGTTAGGACGAACGCTACTTGGAATTTGGGGAATAGGATTACCTTGAAATGAGGCCGCTAGTACTTCTTGAAATAGTCGTTCCATTGCAATGTGCAGTTCAACATCTAAATAATTATTGGGGCTTGTGTCCTCCTATCCATTGGACATATTTCCCTTCTTCTCTCGAGATGGGCTCCTATGAACCTGTCTAACTTCTTTGGTGGAGCCCTCCATTCCTATGGGCCCTATCACAACTCCTTTCTCCACTGTCATCAGTGACGCCTCTTCTTACTAGTGTGAGTTCTTCTTCTGCTTCTCGAACTCCCATATTTCCCTCTCCCGCCACTTCTTGACGATTTTTTCCCTCCAATATGGTCTTAGATCTCTTAACTTGCTATAACTTTCGACATCCATTTCCCTAGTTCCCCCTTTTCCCCTTCCCTCAAATTTCTCCCTTAATTCCTTCCCCTAGTAGTGGGGGTTTAAGCTTCCATAGCGAGACTTGGTAAGGCCAGTAGTCCCTCTTCCACCATTAGAGCTTTAATCCACAAAGGAATCCCTTTCAACGACTTCCCTCGCAACCCAGACTTGAAGATATTATCTTTTTCTTTAGTGAAATATTGATGACATTCAGTCACAAATTCTACAATATACCCTTCTAGTATGGACTAAACCCAAACATTTAATGCTTGCCTTATATCAGTATCCAATCTATGTAATGTTGTTAGATCTATGTGTGTCCAGTTTCTACGAGGCCGACTTGATGCTCTAGACTTCCTTTTCACCTGGAGCCTTCGCAACCAATTCTAGAGCTCCTTAGGAAAATTTCCCCAAAAGATCACGTACAAGTTGCTTGTTGATTCAGAAAACATGATTTAATCTTTGTTATTCCTTTCCCTATGATTTCGGAGCTCATATTGTTGCGATACGAATCAATCTACATGATTATCCCACCAACTTCGTATTTCCCTCTCTTAGATCCTTGACATCATGTTCTAGTCTTTCGATATAGTTTTAGGTCTGGGAAATGGAACCATTTGTTGGTGAAAGAATGACTTCTGGGAAATACCCAGGTTTGGTCT
Source organism: Pinus albicaulis (assembly GCA_034641835.2). Taxonomy (NCBI): domain Eukaryota; kingdom Viridiplantae; phylum Streptophyta; class Pinopsida; order Pinales; family Pinaceae; genus Pinus; species Pinus albicaulis. The sequence continues at coordinate 317,149,571 of CM076575.1, forward strand.
GAGAGGCCAACAAGATACCATTATAGTCTATGAAAACGCTGACATTTTCACCTTGCTCAAAGGAGAGCAAGGAGTCTCACCTGAGGCATGTCGTGACCTTACTAAGATGGGAGAACCGGAACAATAGCATCAATGTGAAGCTAACCCTCTATCATCTAACATTAAGAAACTATGATTATGCAAAAAATAAGTCTCATTACATAAAATTCAAAGAAGGAATCAACCATATTGGATACCTCAAACAGAACTAACAGAAAATTTTGATTAATCCCATAAAACACCATACACAATAAGACATTCATTTGTTACACAAAACCTGACCACAATAAGAATCTATGTATTATATTAACTTCCATTACAACATATTACATTCATTATTAGAGTTTCTCGAGTGACTATTCACAAAACCCACAACATAACATATTGACTCCTTCATTCACTTTCTTCCTTATCTATCGTCTTACCTCGGCACTGGAAGTCCTTCCTTCTTTCCCGCTTTGTTGGCTTACTACACTTTGTCGTTCCTCATTCTGGTCTGCGATTTGTTCTGCTTCTTAGATTATTTCTTCTTGTTTACTGTCAGCTGTTATTGCATCTTGTGTCGTTTTCTGTCAACACTACGCCACCTTCCGAACAACCATCTGCAACTTGCAACAGCTCTTTGCACCCCATAATGGCTCTCCGCAACTGACAGTCTGCAACTTCAAAAAGAATTTTATATTTTGTCCCGAAAAAAGGCCCCAACAATTTTTAATTACCGTATAACCATAAATAACACCTCCACCTAACTAGTGGTTTATTTACTGTATAGTAATGACTAACGCCTCAACTAATTCATGGTTTTTTTTTTACAATATTATGTGGAATCTATTAATTCAATATATTCATGCCAGGTTTGGTTATATCATTTCAACATTTAATTTAGTAATGCATTCCACTTACATGGTATGACATATAAATCCTAAAACATCAACAAATAGAGTTCACAAATTACTCTTTTGACACATTGTTTACCTCATCCATTTGGGAAATGTATTCGTTGAGGAGAAATAGTTCGTTATTGCATCTTGAATGTGATTTATACCATCATATGAACTATTTAGTTTGGGAAAGAAAGCACTTAGTTAAGCTTGGAAGCTATATATATATATATATATATATATATATATATATATATATATATGTATATATATATATATATATATATTCTTATTAATTAAATATTTTTTCTTTAGTTTAAGAATTCTCTTTTGTGAGATAAAGAACATATTTTTATATGGAAATTTATTCCTCTCTGTTGCTTCTAATATTCAATTTTGAATTTCATCCCTAGATTCGGCCGGCACTGAACAAAACTGGCAAGGGCTACATGACTTGGTACCATCTAGGAATATATATTTTGAAACTTGGTTTTATTCCCATGGATTTTTCAAATCTGATTGTTAACTTATCCAAAATGATGTTACTAATTGTCAGGGCTCAAAATGTCATACAGGTTTACCTTCATCGCCACTATTTCACTCACATTTCGCAACTCCATAACCACATAACCCTACATTAGCCTCCATTATCATGCTCATATGGGGCTACATTAGTGTTTTCCAAAGTTAATAATTTCTAGTATTATGAGTGAATTTATGATTAAAAGTTAGAAAAATAACATATATTTATTTATACCTAAAGGTGGAATGAGTTTGGGGACATGTGTAGGTGATTAGGAAGCTTCCAAGACATCCTTCAGTAGTTTCCCAAGTGTTCACACTGCATTTTTCCCCGTATCTAGTGAGATTTGCTGGGATCAACCATATCTCATGGAGGAGAATCATGAATAAAGCGATATGTTTCTTATAATTAGCTAATTTGTTGAAAATTTTATGGATCTAAGGAGAGAATGGTGGATCTCCATTAATGAGGTAGTTTCTTAAGTTTTTGTATAAATATGAGAGCTTTCTTCCTTGATGTGAGCATCCAGCCTGTGAGAAAACAAAGGTTGACAGGTTGTTTTACAAAGTTACGCTGATTAGTCAATAAAATGGGTTGCACCCGGGTTTTTTTTATTTTGTTTTATTTAGGAATTCCATCATTAGGGCCTAATAGTCATTTACGTTTTGTAGTTTCACTTAAATGTTTCTTTTAGTTTATTTTTAAAATTTATTCCTAGATTAAAAGAACAAAAAATCAAGAATGTAACCATATTAAATTGTTGGCAGTTTCAAAACGAAAATTGTTTCATACAGTAGTACAAAAGGAGGAAAATACATTTTGTAGAGGTTGATTTTCCATCATGGCAAGAGAGAGAGAAGACAGTAAAACAAATCAAGAGATCTTACAAAAGAATCCATCTGTGAATTATTTTCTACAGTCAATACTGATATGTTTTCCTGTCTATTTGTTAATATCATTGTGTATGGTAAATTAGAATTAATGTGTAACTGTAATCAAGGCGAACAGAAGTAAAGTTACGCACAGGTGTTGGAATGATTACAACGTTGAGCAAATTGAAACATATACTCATAGGAGAGTTTTCCAAAGAACAGAAATTCAAAGACATTCATGCGACCGGCAAATGTTACAAGCAACTGATGAGTCCCACAATCAAAATTCAATCATACATTGTGAGACATTGTGAACCGGGTTTTGAAACCTCGAGAAAATAGTGCTCATATCCAAAAGGAAAATTAAAAGTAAACCACAGAACTGGAACAATAATCGAACGCAAGACTATTTACAAACCCTGGAAAAATTACCCAGAAAGAGACCTTGGTAACAAACCAAACGTAACAGAGTCTACAACAAGATAAGAGGCACAAAAGCCAAGATTTACAACCAATTCGACTACAAGCTACCAAAGATTCACAAGGGAAATGACCCTAACCATTTTGGGGGGGTTGATAACAAAGTATATCTAGAATCAAAGACTCGATAAGACTACTATACTCACTAAAGCACAAGAAATCAAATCAAAAGTTTATGTCCTCTAGACTTTTACAGAATTGGAAGTCTCAGTATTCGAAAACGAGATGGTTTGTTTCAATGACTGCACGGCAAGTAGGTACCGAACAGAAGGGAATATTTGTCGAAAATCAGCAAGGGCTCGCTGGACAAAGGAGCAAAGACATTATAAAATTCTGGAAAGTGACAGAAGAATCAATCATGGACGCTTATCTTACCTCAAGAAAAGGATCGATAAGAAACTTCTAAAAGCCCCTCTAATTTCTGGACTCCGTAAGGTGCGAAATAACTGCTTAAAATACAATCCTGAGGTGGAAAATAGAAACAATGCCAAAAGAAAATTTCTATGGACGGAATGAATAGAAGAAACAACTAGTAAAAATTCCATTGTTGAGTTCCTTTGAAGAGCCATGAAGGTTTTGGAAAATCCTTGCCACAGTAGCAGAATGAGAAGAACCAAAAGAGTTCCATAACGGCAGAGCCAAACATAGACGAAACCCTAGAGAAAATGAAAGTGAATGCCGACTGAGTGGAGTAGTGTTTGGATAACACTGGAGAACACAAACCGAGGAGTTGGACAGGTGTCCGTCACAAGCTAGCCACAAGGACAAGTGAAATAAATCGACAGCGATTGTCAATTAAAAAAAAATCTGCCATCGTATCATAGGACACCACCAATATCGAAATATTAAATTCACACATATTACATCTGTAATGTATCTCATCACATAGTCCACCATAAAAAAATTAATTTGTGATATGTATTAAACTCTTATTCAAAAAATCGAATCTAAGTTTTAGAACATAGATTTTTGTTAAGGGCTAGGCCCCATCATCCTTTCATTGGTAATATAGAACTTTGTAATGTAAATTTGGGAAGTTTAGAATCATGGAAGGAGATGTGAAATTTTAATGTAATGAGATAGATAGTAGCAGTCTTATAGCATGGAGTTTGAGTATGTATTTAGAATTTTATTTAGAGATTGATGTAATTATTCTTTCATTTATACATAAAGTTATTTTGAGTGTGCCAATTTGAGTTTTAGTGTGCTTATCATGGTGTTGGTATGTCGTTGAAGAATGGAGGGCCCCCATCACAACAATCAAACTTTGGTAAACTTAGAAGTTTGTTTTCATTATTTCATTCCTTTTTCGTGTTAAAGTATGATTTCATTTCATGAAAGTGTGTGCGTAGATTATTTTTTCAATTAATGCAAGTAGATTAGTGTTTTTAATTCCACAAGTGTGCATTTTCATTCCTTCAAGAGTGCTTTAGATTAGTCATTTCAATTTATGCAAGTGTGTTTAGATTAGTTATTTCATTCCTGGAAATGTGTGCTTTCAATTATCACAAGTGTGTTTTAATTTAGCAGGTGTGGTGTGATTTACTTCTTTCTAGATTAGATTTATTTTCATGACGATTGTCATTTTTCATTTGATAGATTAAAATTTCTCTTTCGAAATTGGAAACCGATCTCTAGCACATATAGTGCACGTGCCCCTCGCAAGTCCACAGACCCTTGGGTTGATAATTTATGGAAAATAATTTAAGTAATTAAATTACCTCAACATTTTGGCGACGTTTCCGGGGAGCCATACATAGGGATCAACCTTCGGTCTCGGATTTTGTTTCTTTAATTTTTTATTTTTTTTTGTCTCCCATCAAGCTTTTAATTTAGAATTTCATTTCATTTTTCAATTTCATTTTTACTTACAACATTTTTTATGTAAATTCATTTTTCACTCCTGAATGCAATTTAAATTTTTTAGTTTTCATGCAATGTTAATTTTCCATTTATAAAAGAAATAAAATTAAATTAAATTTTTTTTTTTGATGCATTTCAAATTTTAATTAATTTTCATAATCATAAATAACCCCAAGCTTGGAAATAGTTATATTTTTTATTTTTATTCAATTTTCATTGGTGTAGCAAGAGCCACTCCATCTAACCATTTGCAAGAAAAATCACGATAACAAGAATGCTTGGAGAAAAATTGTCGCGTTGTTTTTTATGGAAAACATGAAGCTTGAAACGTTGGATTTTAAGGTTTGAAATCAATTCTTCTTGATTATTTTTTTTAATTTATTGACAAAAACTTCTAAGTATGATCTATTCTTGCGCCTTGTGCGATCTTGAAGATCAGCAAGGGAAATTGAATATGCTAGTCTTGAAATAAAATTTTACAATAAAACTTATAGATCTAAAATCAGATAGGAGACCTAAATTCATTATTCATTCTAAAAATATTTAAAATTTAATCTCCAAATTTCAGTTGGATCTATCACAAAATTTGCTAAAATAATTTTTTTTCTTAAAAAAAAAATTGTAGAACTTAAACTGAATATATCTCACAAACCAGGAGCTGGGTTTTCATAATTTATTTATAGGAAGTACATAATATTCAATTGAACAATCCCTGAAAATTTCAGCTCAATACGCTTCACAGTTTTCAAGAAAATGAAGATCGTCACCTACAACCATTTCACTTATATCTTGATATAAGTGAATTGGATCGATCTGATTTTCGGTGTGCAGAAGCATTAGAACCACAGGAACCCTCATAAAACATTTCAGCCCAGTCCAATTTGTATTTTGTGAGAAAATCATATCTGACGTAATTTTAATTATATCTCAAGATTCTTTCTTTGGATCGATTTGATTTTCGGTGTGAATGAGTTTAGTGACATGTGTAGGTGATTAGGAAGCTTCCAAGACATACTTATGTGGCTGCCAAGGTTCAATTTCGAATTCTCTTCAATATTTGGAGGAGATTTGGATGGGGATCAACCATATCTCATGGAGGAGAATCATGAATAAAGGGATATGTGTCTTATAATTAGCTAATTTGTTGAAACATTTATGGATCTAAGGAGAGAAAGGTGGATCTCAATTAATGAGGTAGTTGCTTAAGTTTTTGTATAAATAGGAGAGCCTTCTCATTTCATTGGCAATATAGAACTTTGTAATGTAAATTTGGGAAGTTTAGAATCATGGAAGGAGATGTGAAATGATCATGTAATGAGATAGATAGTAGTAGGCTTATAGCATATAGTTTGAGTATGTACTAAAGTTTATTTGGATATTGATGTAATTATTATTTCATTTATACATAAAGTCATTTTGAGTGTGCCAATTTTAGTTTGAGTGTGCTTATCATGGTGTTGGTATGTCGTTGAAGAATGGAGGGCCCCTATCACAACAAGCATACATTGGTAGAGGTAACTTAGAAGTTTGTTTTCATTATTTCATTCCATTTTAAAGTATGATTTAATTTCATGCAAGTGTTTGTGTAGATTTTTTTTTCAATTAATGCAAGTAGATTAGTTTTTTGAATTATGCAAATGTGAATTTCCATTCCTTCAAGAGTGCTTTAGATTAGTCATTTAAATTTTTGCACATGTGCTTAGATTAGTTATTTCATTCTTGCAAATGTGTGCTTTCAATTATCACAACTGTGTTTAAATTTAGCAAGTCTGGTGTGATTTTTTATTTTTATTATATTATTTTTATTTTATTTATTTATTTATTATTATTATTTATTTATTTATATTTATATTTATTTATTTATTTATTCTGAATAATGATAATTATATTTATATAACACATAATAGTACAAAACTGCCACTGCTTCAGTTGAGAGAGCCTAAAAGCAGGGCTTGATGGTCACAAAAAGCATGAATCTGGACTGCCCTCAGAGGGGAAACCACTCCCTTAGAAATTTGTCTTGCCGCCCGCATAGGGGAAATCGGCATTAGGTTCAGATAGTTTAACAAAAAAAGACATATGAAATGGACAATCTGCTCTATCAGTAGAGGAGAATTAAACATAAAAACAAAAATCTACCCATGAAACCTGGGCTGAAGAGTTGTGTTCCACCATAGGTTGTCTGGGCTACTTGTCATTGACTGGAGAGGGAGGTTCCTCCACGTTGCAGCATCTATATTCTTCGATGCTGCCCTCTTCATCTGTAGTAGGAGAATTGGTGGCTTTGTCAGTATTATCCTTCACTTGTTCCTGATTCTTGTTGTCTCGTGCAATCTTCAGTTGCGTCTTGGAATCCTTGGCCACGTCTTTGTCCTGTGGGGATGGAGCAGTAGGGGGACTAGGAGCAGCAGCAGAAGGGGGTTTGGGGAAGGTGGCTTCTTCTCTGAGGATGACAGTGATGAAGGCTGTAATAGCAGGCCTGTCCATAGTGCAATCGAATTGAAATTCAGCGCTTTGGGAGGTTTGGCGGAGGGGTAAATGAGCGGATGGAGATGGAGCAGGGGAAATGACGGTATGGGTAGCAGGAGGCACAGGAGTCATCACGTGGGGAGGCGGAGAGCTCGAGATGGAGCACACTTTCTCAACAGAGCGATTTCTCCCTCTTTGGCGTCTGGTTTCCAGGTAGTGGCCATAAGAGAAATCCTCTGAGGAGGATTCCGTGTTGGGGGAGGACCGGGAACGTATGGCTCGGCCTCTGTTGCTCCTGCGACGACATCTCAGTCTGTGACGAAGCCTACGCATGGTGGCGGAGGGGCGCGCACGCGCACAACGTCGACTGGGGGATGGGCGAGAGTGACACCGCACTGAGGAACTAGGCGAGGTAGGCTGAAAACAGGGATGGGGCTTCGAGCAGCAAAGCCTGCTCTGAGAAAAGTGAAAATCTGGCACAGTTTCAAGGCAGCAGAGAAGCAGACAACGCCTTCCAGTGTGCGTTCGACACTTGGCTCGGCACAGGCAGGAGGGCAGGAGCTTCTCTGCGGAGCAATAGACTTGCATATAGAATGTCTGTCATGCAAAAAACTGAAATCGAACTCCACTAATATCCAGAGGGGCTAAGCAAAGCGGCGACAGAGAAAATTGAAAGCGCAATTGAAGAGCAGGCTGGCGGAATTAATGGTGAAATAAATTTTGTTGTAGGTGGCCATATGGCTACCCCACGCAAATTCCATAGGGATGCTCCGTGGGATGGGCATCCCATCAACCACGGCTAGCATCCACATTCGAAGAAGTGTGGTGTGATTTACTTCTTTCTAGATTAGATTTATTTTCATGACAATTGTCATTTTTCATTTGATAAAGTAAAATTTCTCTTTCGAAATTGGAAACCGATCTCTAACACATATAGTGCACGTGCCCCTCACAAGTCCAGGGACCCTCAGGTTGATAATTTATGGAAAATAATTGAAGTAATTAAATTACCTCAACATTTTGGCGACGTTTCCGGGGAGCCATATATAGGGATCAACCTTTGGTTTCAAATTCCGTTTCTTTAAATTTTTATGTTATTTTTTTTTTATCTTGCATCAAGTTTTAATTTAGAATTTCATTTCATTTTTCAATTTCATTTTTACTTGCAACTTCATTTTGTATGTAAATTCATTTTTCACTCCTCAATGCAATTTAAATTTTTTAGTTTTCATGCAACGTTAATTTTTCATTTATAAAAGAAATAAAATAAAATAAAAAATCATTTTGATGCATTTCAAATTTTAATCAATTTTCAGAATCATGAATAACCCCAAGCTTGGAAATAGTTATATTTCATATTTTTATTCAATTTTTAGTGGTGCAGCAAGAGCCACTCCATCTAACCATTTGCAGAAAAAATCACGATAACAAGAATGCTTGGATAAAAATTGCAGCATTGTTTTTTGTTGAAAACATGAAGCTTGAAACGTTGGATTTTAAGGTTTGAAATCAATTCTTCTTGATTACTTTTTAAATTCATTGACAAAAAATTCTAATTATGATCTATTCTTGCGCCTTGTGCGATCTCGAAGATCAGCAAGGGAAATTGAATATGTTGGTCTTGAAATAAAATTTTGCAATAAAAATTATAGATCTAAAATCAAATAGGAGATCTAAATTCATTATTCATTCTAAAAATATTTAAAATTTAATCTCCAAATTTCAATTGGATCTATCACAAAATTTGCTAAAATAATTTTTTTTCTTAAAAAAAAAATTGCAGAAATTAAACTGAACATATCTCACAACCATGAGCTGGGTTTTTGTAATTTATTTATAAGAAGTACATAATATTCGAATGAACAACTCTTGAAAATTTCAGCTCAATACGCTTCACGGTTTTCGAGAGAATGAAGATCATCACCTACAACCATTTCACTTATATCTTGATATAAGTGAATTGGATCGATCTGATTTTCGGTGTGCAGAAGCGTTAAAACCACAGGAAGCCTCATAAAACATTTCAGCCCAATCTGATTTGTATTTTGTGAGAAAATAATTTATGAAGTAATTTTAATTATATCTCGAGATTTTTTCTTTGGATCGATCTGATTATTGGTGTGAAGGAGCATTAAGATCATAGGAACCTCCATAAAACTTTCAGCTCAAAAAAATGTAGACTTTGAAGAGGGAATGAAAACGAGTACCCATGTTTTGAGGTAGAAAAAATGGTCTGATTTCGAAAAGTGTTGATTCAGAATACTCTTAATTTTTTTTTAGCATGTTTTTTACACATTAAATTTTCTTATGTACCAATTATAGACATTATTTTTAAAATGTTAGTGTTTTTATGATGATTTTGAAAAGTGTTGGTTCCAGAATCATCCTCTTTTTTTTAGAAGACTTATTTTTTACTTAAATTTTTCTGACCTATTCAATGCTAATAATTATTTTCACATACATAATTTGTTTAAGTGTTGTTCAGGTATTTGTTTTCTTGTTTTTCTTTTAAATTTTTTTTTTGGTAGTGAGATATTTGATTTTTTGCATTGTCAAAAAGCAAAAAAGGTAAAAATTTTAATTTGTCAATCTTCTATCTAATTATATATTGTTAAATAATATTTCATTGCACATAAAATAATTTCCACTAAAAAAGCAAGAATTTTTAACCATTTACATAAAAAAACACATTTTTGAATATAGGAATAACTTAAAATATACACATTTTGCGTCTTTTTTTTGCCAAAACTGACATGTCAAATAAACCATTTTTATAGGAAAAAAGTAACAAAAAAGTACAAAATTTAGTAATTCTTGTTAATTTTATGTGAAAAGTTAATAATAATTACAATTTCTTTTTAAAACTTAAATGATTCACATAAAAATGAAGTGAAAATCACATTATACAAATATTAAACATATAATAACAACAATTGAATATTTATTTATTCTCATAAAATTTCAGAGTAAAAAAATTACAAGTATAACTTATGAATAGTTACAAAAAATGAGCTTCATTTGGAAGCTTAACTTAATCTTTAATCAATAATATCATGTAACTCAAACTCTTCATCTTCAAGCGTATCATTATTGTCCTCTTCCACAATATTTTCATCATTCGCTTTAGTTTCATCGTTTTCTTCTTTTGATGGATATTTGATGTCTGCGAACATCCCAAAGTATGCCTTTCCAATAATTTCATCTAATGGTGGTTGAGGTTCTTTTGCTTTTTTTGCCACACAAGATTCATAAAAAACCCCTTTTCTCAAACCAACTTCTTGCATTTCAACTAGAAGAAATTGAAGAGCATTGATTCTTTGATGAATAAATTTGCATCGCACTGGGTCTTTTTCAATGGAAATGCAATTTCTTCCTTTTTGTAAGAAACATGCTAGTGTTGTACCTAATCATCAAGTAAAAAATAAAAAAATTATTAATTCAGTATAAACAAAAAATATTTAAAAAGGATAACAGTGAAATTCATTCTTATATAACAAAACTTACCTAGGCCTGAAAATAAATCCAAAACGCAATCTCGTTCATTTGAACATAAATCTAAAAGATAATTAATCAATGACTGTGGTTTTTTATATATGTTAACTATCTCTCCTTTTGCTTCTTTATCTTCACATGTTATTTTTCTTACAACAAAATCATGGACCAATACTTGGCTATGATTCTTTCCATCTACTTGATTGAAAAGAATATTTTTGTAGCTGTCATCCTTTGTTAAACTTTCAACATGAATGAACTCGAAATAACTTATAATTGGTTGATTTCTACCACAAATAAGATTTGGCTTTGCTTGTAACATGAAAGTTCAATTAACTTGTACATAAATTATTTTTTTAACATTAATCAAATATACAATTTCAATGTATTACCATGTAAGCTGCATCATTGGCTTTGCTTTTCCCTTGAAGCTTGATAATAAGAACCCCAATTGTGTGTCTGAATGAAATGTCACAAATCTCCAAAATGGTGATGTTGTGATTTCTAGAAATCCTGCAACCACTTTACTAAATGAGTGATAAGTATAAGGGTCATTATCATATTCAATGTTTGGGATATTGAAACCATGAGGAATATCTACAATAATTAGGGAATAATCCCTTTTAGTTATGAGTTTTTCAATGTCTTCACAAATACCTGATATTATTTGATATTGGATAGTGTGGAGCCCATTCCAAATGAAATGATTAAGACTAGGATCAAGTTCAACATCACTAAGATGTTTTTTTCTTATCCTTTCCATTTTTATTTTTTTCAATAAAGCTTCTGAAACTATTTGGTGCTCCATTTGCATCCTTCTTCATTTTTAATAAAATAAACAAAAGAAATGTATAAGTTATAAATTAAAAATATTATACATATGAATAGAAATGAATGTATGAATGAACATACCTTTTTAAATGCAAGATAAAAATATTTTAGCACTGATGTAGAACTTGAATCTAGGTAGTTGTGTAGAACATCATCCCAACTATCTTCATTCAAAAATTTAACCATTTGTTCTTGTATTCTCATATAAACCTTCTGACTAAATAAATGAAGTAAAAAATGTTAATATTTTGTTATGTTTAACAAATAATACCAACAACAATATATTATATTTAACAGAAAGTTATAATAATAAAAAAATTAAAAATAACAAACTTACTTTAGAAATTCCCCAAACATTTCATCCATTGATAATTCTCCTGACTTTACACGAGATAATATTGTTTTGATAAGATTTTCATCCTTCACTCCTTGCATTGATCTCCAAGGTGTGATAGTCATATCTTTTGGAAGGAGCTTCATTTCAGAACCTAATTTATTGTTGGTACATATCAATGGTTTAGACCTTTTGACCTTCTGACTTTTGATGCCAATGTTCTCCCATGGCTCAAAAATATGATCAATCAATTCCCATATCTCTCTAGTTCTAAATTCCAACTGGAAAATGTTATCCATATCTCTTAATATTTCATAATTTACTCTACCACCTTTTGAACTTATTTTTTCTTCGATTTGATAACCGATTTCCATACAACATTCCTTCTGGAATGCATGATCAACCTTTAGCTTATCACCACCACATTGTTCTTCAAATTCACTATTAATAAATCTGACCCTTTGAATGAAATTCATAGACATCCTATACTAATTATCTCAATTATGATCCCATGCCAATAAATTTTCTTCTGTATCTGTTAAACAAGCATAAATGATACATTTCATTGCTTCAAAATGTGGGTTATTGGGATATTCCTCGATTAATTTCCTTTGAGGTTCTCTAGAATGGTTTCCCCCAAGTACATAATATTTGCATAACACAATCAACCACCTGTGCAGAAGGGTTGTACCTCATCAATGTTTTCAAATTGTGATCATGCAAGTAGTATGGATTTCTAATTTGATATTTGAGTTTTCCTTCATCTGGCTTGTAGACTTCAATGACATTAAGTTGGAATGACAGACCACCTTAAATTGAATTTGTCTTCTCCAATTGATGTCGAATGACAATTTGTTTTGTTTTCATAATGCCATCCTCTAAATCAGCTCCCGAGGTAACAATTTCCCTGCTTTCTTTCGAGTTTTCACTAGGCCCTTTTGTAATGTTCCAAAATTTTAGCTTCCAAGCTAAATGGAACATTAGAGTTAGCAGCAGCTGTAGCCGGTAAATAAATGGGTAGAAAAGCCCATAAGTCTCCTAAGGAGGATAAAGACACTCCAAGTGTGAAAGGAGACACTCTTTCTAGCTCAATAAGACACCTCCATGTGTGAACAAAGATAAAATGAAGCTGCTTTGACCAAGTCAACAACGCAGTTTTAGTGGAGGACGAATCCTAAGATGGATAATGCAATTTTGGAGGGAAATGTAGCTTGGGTTAGAAGCAACCTAAGTGAGTGGGGCCAAGGGTAGGCAAACTCACATCCTATTTAAGGAAGAGGATGGAAACATTATTCATCATGTTGTAGAATTATTATTCTTGGCTGCCAAGAATTTTTGTTGCTTTGTCGCAGGTCGCGAGGGTGCTATTTAGCACCGGGTTTTCCCCAAGGGAATCCCACCTCTCTTTCCTTTGAGGTATTTCATTGAAAGAGTTTTTATTCATCATTCACATCAAGTTTTTTAAAGCCCGACCTCAAGCCATCTACATCAGCACAAATTTGCTCTGATATTAAAGTGCTTGCTGGCTGGGTAAAGAAGCAAAGGGATTGGAATCCCAGCTTCTGAGCTAGTTTCTCATTGGAGGAAACTTTCCTTCACTTGAGAGATCTGTTTGGAGAGCTCTAGAGCTTATTTCAGATCTTTGGTATCATACCACGCATTTCTCATACCCTCCCAGTGATGTTTCTGCTAGGGAGTGCGTTATTTTGGAGGCAGTATTCATTGCATGGTTTGGTGGCTCCGTTGCAGTGTTTCCTTGTGATTGAGAGGTTCATCCTTTCATGGGAGGAAGCCTTTGAGGTTTCTACATCAGATCAGACATATTTCAGCATTCTACACTCATGTACTTCATTTTTGCAGTGATTATTCAGTTATTTTCTGAAGATCACATTTGTATGTAGAGTGTTTGACAAGAAACCCTTGCCGGTTTCTTTTGTATTTTGTATAATGAGCTTAGATCTATGTTCTTCAGTATTATTTATCAATACAAGTAGATATATTGTTCTCCTTTCATTTTATGTGTAAACCCTCTCTTATACCATGCATTCCATTAATGCAACAACTCCGGTAAATTGCAGTCTTGGGGTTTTAGCACTTTTTGGCAATCCTAGGTGTGTGAGATCTATTTAACCCACCTAATTTTCTTTTTTTCATCTCTATTCTTGGATTTAGGATGTATATTTACTAATATATGGGATCCAAGAGTCCATTTTACTTTTTTATTACATCTTTTTTTGGAAATGCGTTTTTGATGCATTTTTTATGAGAAATCTCGAAAAAGGGATATTACAGTGGTATCAGAGCATGATCTCTGGCTCAGCCTGTGAGATCCAACTATCAAGAGAAGGAGGGATGGAAAAAATCTAGAAAGCTTTAGTATGTGTAGGAAGAAAGGAAGGCAAGCTTACAAAGTTTCTTCCAAAATCTATGAAGAGATTTCAAGGAGAGTTGAAGAAGATGAGATTGGAGATGGGATCTCCAAAGGAGGTTGAATCTAGAGCTGAATCTAGATTTTCACATGGTGAGTGTGAGCATGCAGCTACACTCCATGATTCACAACACAGTCAATTTCCCAGAGCTATCTTGAGATGGATGGGAGGAGGAAAAATGCCTAAGAGGAGAACTCTTAGTGATTTGTTGTAGGAGTATGAATCTCAAACTGAGAGGTTTAGAGATCATACTGATTTCCAAGAGTTTTTCAAGATCCAGGTGGAGAAGATAAAGCAATAGGATTCAGATAGATTTATTCTATCTACTTTTGTTGGATCACCTACATGTTCAGCTGGAGCTTGGGTGAAGGAGCTAGACTCCTATTTGCAGCTACACCACATTTCCAAAGATGAAGCCATCAGAATTGCAGCGCTGCATTTCAGAGGTAAGGCTCATGCATGGTGGATTTTTGAATATTATTCCTTAAAAAATGCCAACACTTTCTCTTATGCAAGATTCATAAAAACATTGATGGAGAGGTTTGGTGAAAAACTTCCTAAGACACATGAGCAAGGAAAACTTGAGAAAACAAAACCCTTGCATGTGATGGAGGAAACTCCATTTCAGAAAACCATGGGAGGAGTTGATGTCTTGCATTACACATTAACAGAAGCAAAACCTTCAGTTCATATTCTTGAACAAGAGGGCATGGGGATCTCTTTCCACAAGAGAACCCAAATATTGAGATGTTGCCTGCACACATTGATGGAGAAGAGGGAAACAACGATGTCACATCTAGAGCACATCCAATGCCTCATGCAGAGGAGGGAGGAGCACATGCTCCCATAGGAGGGATTCATGTATCTTTGCAAGAAGTTCCCCAGAATCTCATACATAGAGGACCAAGCACAATCAGTGAGCAGCATGATTGTGCAGCATTGCAGCTAGAAGGAGGAGGAATGCGGGGAGTGCAGCATCAGTTGATGAGAGGCATACACCCTTCTCTATCTCAGAGAGCCAATGCAAGGAAGAGGCAGACTAATTTGCGTTGCAGAAGTAGGGGCAAGATTTCCCAATCACCTGTGCAGTCTACTCTTGACATTGATGTCTCACTTCATGGAGGCATTCCACCTGGGAGGCCACCTGATCTTCAGTTGACGAGAGATTTCTTGTCTTTGGGTTCACCACTCTTGGATTTTGGAGAGGTGAAGAGTTTTGAGGAGAAATTTGGCATGGGCGATGTCAAAGTAGCAGGCAACATCATGAGTGGAACTTCACATGCCAAATGACCAGCGCTGCCACTGAGGAGGATTGATCCTTATTGGATATCTCAGCTTTTTGTAGAGTACTCCAAGGATCTTGGTGCATGCATGATTCTTGATGACCCGGATGGAGATGACAGATACATGGTGAAAGATGTGGTCAAGTATTCCTATGGTAGGATCTTCTTGACTAGATCTTCTAGTTTCAAGGAGAAGCTGCTACATGCAGCACATGAGGACTTCTCTTCTATGCACTTTGATGCATATTTCCAGTTGATGGAGGATTTCACTTGGGAGGGCATCCATCATGACATATATCAGCATATGGAGATATGCATAGCCCGGATGGTGATAGAAAGGATGTCACAGCCACCTTCCTACTCATTGGGAGTGAGGAAGAATTTCCAGTTGAGCCATTTCAGCTCAAGACCTCAAGTACATGATGGGGAAGGTATCATTTCATATTTTGTTTTGTACTTCTTTTCATTATTTGAGTAGAATGATGCAAAAAGAAGAAATATTTCTTCTTACAGATTATATGATGATGTACTTGCAGCTACTTGTAGCATTGATCTTGGCCATCATTTTGATGAGCTGTTGGGGAAGCCATATGTCTCTTGGTGTGCACCAATGACACCATATTATGACTTCATGTTTTCATCTTATGAGATGAATATGGAAGCAAAAAAGTGGCTGGTAAATCACTTGTTGATTATTATTTTGATGTAGGCCAAGGGTGCACTGCACTGGTTCCATGAGAGGGACCAAGATTCACTCTCCGGTTGTCAATTGGCAACTTGTTTTTATTGTATCTTGCTTCCATGTATTGATGATGTGTTATTTTTCAAAGGAATCTTGTATGAGGGAGAGATGAGGTAGCAAAAAAAGTTGTTTTTGTTATGGTTGCACTTGGGAGAGTATGGGAAAAATTATTCCCATAATTTTCATGATATTTCTGAAGAGAAGAAAGGCACATTCATGGTGCAAGGATGCTACCCTTCAGCATTGAAGGATCATGAGAGACTTCCATGTAGGAAGGAGATATTCTCACATAGCAACATGATGGTGGATGACTTTGGCATATGGAATCTCAAAGAGAGGAGTCTTGGAGCCTTATTTCTATGGCCTACAACGCTGTCACATGGGAGAGTGTTCTTATTGATGGAGTGTTCCAAGGAGTATATGTACCCCTTCTTCTTGTAGATTTTTATGAGGGAATCCTCATGGGGGAACTTATACATGGGCCTCACTTTCAGCTCACACATGATGCATGGTAGGAAATACATTGATGTTCTTATTGATTACTCTATTGAGTATTTTTACTTTCTCACCATATGTAAACAGTGCATTTCTCCATATGAGAGCAAGAGTATTTTTGGGTTTCATAGTCACTTTAGGGTCAATGTTTGTGATGATAGTAGCCCATCTATACATGAAATTGGGAAAGTGTATTGTTATTTTATATATGTACATCTGATATACATTTATTCTTACTTCCCCATGTTGAGAGAACAAACATATCCAACTTGTCACTTGTTGCAGGAACACTTTCCATATGACATTCTCAAGTAGCAGTTGGGAGAACTGCCTTGTATCCACCTGAGAGACCATATGTATCATCCAAAATTGCACATAAACTTCAGCCATTTTCTGATTTGGATGACATTTGGTGATGATGTGCCATTAATCTTGAATGGAATGGTTTGGGTTGGCATGACTCATGATTTTGGAGGAAGAGTCCTTGGAGACTCCATCTTCTTCTTGCCATTGGAGGCAAATCATGTTGCAGCCCAAGATCAACATTCCTTCTACACTTATCATAAGTGGAGAAGAGGATAGCGTGGGATATACCCTCTTTCCTATCATGTTCACTTATTTATCCCACCTACATCTCATGAGCATAAGGTGGAAGAGACTTTTCAGGAGTTACCATGTTGGAGGGTGGCTCACTTCATTTGGATGATTGCATGGATGAGGGTGGAAACAATTCACCATGTTGATCATAAATCCTACTTTGTGGAGGCCATGAGACAACTAGAATGCTTCCATTCACACTTTCCACCATTGATTGATGCAGACACTTTGGTTTTGCACAATTGGGAGGAAGCATTGGATGACAGTTTATTTGCAGATTCTCTTGATACAGTGATGGAGGCTATTGATGGGAGGACCCGTGAGGAGGAGGGGATATATTTTTCTCTCCTTATGCATTTTATTGAGGACAAGAAAATATTTTTGAGGGGAGGACTTTAATGTTCCAAAATTTTAGCTTCCAAGCAAATTGGAACATTAGAGTTAGTAGCAGCTGTAGACGGTAATAAATGGGTAGAAAATCCCATAAGTCTCCTAAGCAGGATAAAAAAACTCCAAGTGTGAAAGGAGACACTCTTTCTAGCTCAATAAGACACCTCCATGTGTGAACAAAGATAAAATGAAGCTGCTTTGACCAAGTCAACAACGCAGTTTTAGTGGAGGAGGAATCCTAGGATGGATAACGCAATTTTGGAGGGAAATGTAACTTGGGTTAGAAGCAACCTAAGTGAGTGGGGCCAAGGGAAAGAAAAACGAAGACATTGTATAATGGGAAGAGACAGAAGTCTGACCATCATTTTGTAGAATTATTATTCTTGGGTCAGCTAATAATTGTTAAGCCGCTTTGCCGCATAGCAAGCTGTAGTGTCATAGCACCTATGCCTGCGGGAATCCCACCTCTTTCCTTTGAGTAGCTCATTGGGAGAGTTTTAATTAATCATTCCACATCAAAGCCAGGCCAGATTCAGCCATCTACATCACCACAACTTTGCCGGAGATTATGCAAAGGTTGCTCTGCAGTAGCAAAGGAAGGGATCGAATCCCGGCTTCGAGCTAGTTTCTCATTGGAGGAAACTTTCCTTCACTTGAGAGATATGTATGGAGAGCCTGTGAGCTTATTTCATATCTTTGGTATCATACCACGCATTTCTCATACTCCTGCAGGGTTTCTTCTGTGTGGGATGTTGGTTTTGGAGTGCGTATTCATCGCATGGTTCGTGGCTCCACGTGTTGTTTCTCTGATTGAGAGGTTCATCCTTTCATGGGAGGAAGCCTTTGAGGGTTCTACATCAGATAAGATATATTTCAGCCTTATACACTAATGTACTTCATTTTTGCAGTGATTATTCAGTTGTTTTCTGAAGATCACATTTGTATGCAGAGTGTTTGACAAGAAACCCTTGCCAGTTTCTTTTGTATTTTGTACAAGGATCTTAGATCTCTGTTCTTTAGTGTTATTTATCAATACATGAGTAGATATATTGTTCTACTATGATTTTATGTGTTAATCCTCTCTTAGAATGCGCAGTCCATTAATGCAACAACTTCGGTAAATTGCAGTCTTGGGGTTTTAGCACTTTTTGGCAATCCTAGGTGTGGGAGATCTGTTTAACCCACCTAGTTTGCTTTGTTTCAGCTCTATTCTTGGATTTAGAATGTATATTGACTAATATATGGGATCCAAGGGTCCATTTTACTTTTTTATTACAATTGTTGCTGGAAATGCATTTTTGATGCATGTTTTATGAGAAATCCCGAAAAAGGGATATTACACCTTCACTATTGTCCATGATTTTTTCAGAATGAACAATTCTTTGTTTCTTCCTCCTATTTATTATGATATTTTATTGAACCGAAACAATCTCCTCATCATCAACTATAAGGGAGACATTCTTGGGCATTCTTGTTTTTGTTTTTTATGTCTATTCTCTTTTCTAATACCAGTTCTAATCTTATCCTCAGATATGGCAACAGATTCTTCATCTTCGGCTTCAGCTTTAGCTTCAACTTCAACTTCCTCATTTTGAAAAGTAACATGTCTACCTTTACTAGATTGATCCCTTTGATACAATATTGTAGCATCATGAAGTATTTGTTTTTTCTTCTTTTTCATATCTTATGCTTCATGTTCATGGAAAATGGAGACTAAATTCATAATATCTCACTCTATATAATAGATTACCCCCAAAATAATTGAAATATCCTCACCAAAATCCTGTAAAAAAAAATATAATATGTCAATAGTAAATAAGTTACTAAAAATACAATGATACAATTTGAATAACACAAAACAGAAGTGTAAATAAAAATACTTACAACCTTCTGTGCAATATTTTTTACAATTTGTTTGCATATCTTTGAAGAATCTTCCCCCATGTTGTACATCAACAATGTACAATGATATCTACATTTATCATGTGACTTGGGCAGTTTTGATAGTATATAAACACTTTCAGTATTTGGAAGAATATATAGGTATAATACTTTTCCCACCAGGTCATAACATTCAACATCAAAATTCTTACTGGAATATAGATATAATTGCAGAGATTCATCTTCTACACCTTTCAAAAACCATGCATATTTTGAATGATTCACTTTTGTTGATTTCTTCCAGTATGAAACCAACTTCTTTTCCTTTGTGGATGCATCTCCCACATGTTTAGTAATTAATTGAGGTGTAGTTTGTCCAACAATGTTTTTTGAAGGCCCACCTGTAGCTTTAGATGATGCAAATGTTGATTTGGGTCCAGAAAGATTGACATAAACATTCCTTGATGCCATTTTCCTGCAAATATACATATATATATACACACACATACATAAATTACTAAATCACAAAAACAAATATCTTACGTAAAAAAAATAAAAAAATTGTTTATTTTTTTTTTTGATATTTTTATACATTTATTCCCCAACATAAACTCTATATATATATATATATATATATATATATATGTCATCTACCCAACGCCCCTAATTTATATATATAATTTAAAACAAGTTGTTTTAAAAAAAATGTTATTTTTTTATATTATCTCCCCAACCCCACTAAAATTTTTTATAATTTTTTTTATATACCCAAAGGGTTGATTTTGAGAATCGTCCCCTTGGGCATATTAAAAAAATAATTTTTTTTTTAATATGTCCAAAAGGCTAATTCTCAGAATCGGCCCCTTGGGCATATAAAAAAATAATAATTTTTTTTATATGCCCAAAAGGACGATTCTGAGAGTCTACCCCTTGGGCATATAAATTATATATATTTTTTTAATGCCCAAAGGGTTGATTCTGAGAATCGGCCCCTTGGCCATATCAACAATTTTTTTTTTTTTTCTTAAATATGTGCAAGGGGCTGATTCTGAGAATCGGGGCCGATTCTAAGAATCAGGGCCGATTCTCAAAATCAGCCTCCCTGCCTTGGCCACCCTTGGGCTCGGGAGGATGTCGCCCCATGGGTGCGTCCGCCTGCAACACAGTGCCGTGTGCACCCTGCTGTAGGCAGACGCCACCCCGTGGGCACGTCTGTCCACAACAGGGGCACTATGGGCGCCATGATGTGGGCGGATGTGCCCACGGGGCGGATTCCACCCAAGCCCAGGGAGACGACCCCCCTATTTGGTAAGAGGCTGATTCCCAGAATCTACGCCCTGCCTGGGCTCGGGCTGACGCCACCATGTGGGTGTGTCCACCCGTAGCACAATGCCCTAGCCCAAGTGGACATGCCCACCGGCCCCCTGGGCAAGTAGGGCGGCCAATTCTCAGAATTGGTCCCTTTGTTTGCCCAGGGGGTAGTGGGCATGCCCACTTAGGCTAGATCAACCATGTGCTACCACAAGCGGGCCCACCGATAATGGGCATATTATTTTTTTTTTTTAATTTTTAAATACAATTTTTTTTTTCTACCTAAAAGAATTAATGGAAAGAGCTAGTAAATTTTTAACGAAAATAAATAACTAGACTTTAATTAATTTTAAAAACTTACTAATTTCAGAATAATAGAAACAGAAATAACCTTTCAAAAGTGAGAATCTCTCGTTGAAAATGTTGCTCTGCTAGAAAATTGTTCCAAGCTTTTAAAAAAACCTCAATAAATCTTGACGTCATGTGTGGAATAGTGAAATTGACTTTTCTTATAAAGCGGAAAAAACATAATTGTTTACGGCAGAGTGAATATGGGATAAAAAACATTGATGAATATTATAAAAATATAATTTATAATGTAGTCAAAGTTATATAATTTAATTAAGATTATTTTTGTTTGAATACAATTATCAGGGGAAAAATGTCTACGGAATTTAATTAAAAATTAAGGTCCATATTATGAGAATATTTTAGTAACTAATTTTCAAATAAATTGTTATAAAATTTGGAGGGACATACTTAAACAAAACATTTTAGTGGAAAATTTTGAAGGGAATTTTTGGAGGGAATTCTCATTGTCTCATCTATATATTATCATTGCGAGAGATTATTTGCATCATTCACCATTTCTTGCTTAAGTGCTCTAGATTCGTCTGATACTAAATTTTTGTTTTATGAAGCATAAACATCTTCTTCATGTAACAACTCTATTCATATTGATATATATAATGAGAGAAGTAGTGACAAAATTACTGGTGAAGATTTTGAAATGAATAGAGAGTCTAAATTTCCACTTATTCCTAATCCTGTGGACTATGAGAGCAACAATGACGAATGGCAAGATGAAGAATTTCCAAAAAATAGAAAATCACATTTTCCACTTACTCCTAATCCTAAGGACTTTGAGAGAAATAGTGATGATTGGTAGGATGACAAATTTTCAGTGGATAGAGAGCCACAATTTCCACTTAGTCCTAATCCTAAGGATTATGAAAGAAATATTGATGAATGGTCGAATGAAAAATTTTCAGTGGATAGAGAGTTAGAGTTTCCACTTAGACCTAGTCCTAAATATTATGAGAGAAATTGTGATGAATGGAAGGATGAAAAATTTTCAGTGGATAGAGAGTCACATTTTCCACTTAACCCTAATCCTAAGGCTTATGAGAGAAATAGTGATGAATGGAAGGATGAAAAAATTTCAGTAAATAAAGCGTCACATTTTATAGTTGCTCCTAACCCTATGGAATTTGAGAGCAACAGGGATGAAGAGAAGGATGAATAAAATCCAATACATCTAATCTCAATTTCCACTTACTCCTAATCATATGGACTATGGGAGTAGTAGTGACAAAGGTTGGGATGAAAAATTTCTAATAAATCAAGTGTCACAATTTCCACGTAGTCCTCATCCTATGAACATTGAGAGCAACAGTGATGAATGGAAAGATAAATATGGTGAAGAATAGCCTCCAATTCAGTATTTCAAAACCATAGATAATGGTATTGAAAATTTTCATGCCGCCGAAGAAGAATGTTGGGAGCTTGCCATCATTAATTGAATGTATTAATAAATCATATATGCGATAGCCTATTTTTCTTGTGTTAGAAGAAATTGTTGACATGCAAAGGTTTATTCTTGGATCGCATGGTCAAGACAAATGCATTGAACAACTTAATGACATTAGCTTCCAGCATCAATTTCATATCAAACAAATTGATGGGAAAACAATTATATGGGGAAAGAAGTATTCAACAACCACAGAATGGGCACCATCATTAGGTTTGGAAATTTTGAAGTTCATTCCATATCATCCAATATTTGCGTCAAATATATTTTTATTACAATCAGTTGGTGAAGTTCATAATGCATGAAGGCAAAATAGAGATATATATTATTCTGAATGCTTGGAAGAAATTAAAAAAACCATTAGATATACATATGAGTACTTTGATTTTGTTGATTCAGTTTGGTGGGAGTCCATTTTCAATGATCAGAGCGATATTCTTTTAAGACCAACAAATGAATATAAGATTTTGAATATTCCATTTATTTCTCCACAAAATGTGTTATATGAACACGAGGAAACAAAAATTATTGAACATAAACAATCACATGGTATTATTAATTCTACACCAGTGAAGGAAAGAGAAATGTATATTGGTTCCATAATATCTTATGCACAATGTCAAGCCATGGAATACCTTTACAGAGGTTCAATACATGATATTAAGGAGGGTTGCATGATCACATTCTTAGCACGTAAAGATCGACATGACTATCCATTCTAGGTTGCCATGGTTATAAAGGTGATTACAGAAAATGAGGATGTTACATGTTTTGAAGTACATCTGTATGCCACAAAAACACACCCATTCAATGATCTATACAAGCCAGAGATGGTATTTGATAAAAAAATTAGCAGAAAGAGAAAAATAAAGTGTACAAATATAAATCATCGCTACACATACCTCTTAAAATTGGAGGAAGTTGACATACTTGTTTATGACTTGAATTTAACAAAGAGAGGAACCCTTTGCTCTAGGATGTAGAGATTCTTAAGAGGTTTCTACGACAAGAAACAATGTAGAGATGGAAGTCTGTTGAACCCAACCATAGATCTATAAGAATTTTGAAACCTCAAGTGGTGGGCATGCATGTTGACTAAGATGGGGCACTAGTTGATAAAAGAGAAGAATATGGAACATATTCATCTGCATCGAGTCATTCATCTGAAGATGTGAATTTTTTATGGTGTGCAAGAAAATATCAGTGATTTTGAATAATTGTGTAAGACAAATGACATAAATGATGTTTGCATTGAGAAATGAAAATGATATTTTAAGTTATGAGTCATTTTTTATGTTTTTTGGATTATATGTTTTAATTATGATGAATTCATTTGTCTAAAATAATGACAAGGCAACAATAACTTGGAGAAATAATTTATGTTTCATTGGGTTATTTTAGTCATATAGTTTTTTCATAATATCATGGTTGAAATATTTTGAAAAGTTGATATTTTTTAATTCTATGGGTGAAAAACTGTGAAATATATTTTATCTTTAACATTATGGTTGAAAATTGTTGGAGTGGGGCTCCCTAAGCTGAGAATTTTGTATATTTTGTATGAATTAGTCTAACGCATGGGTTCTTAGGTGGGTCAAAGCCCTGAACGCATTGTAATGGGTCAAAGGATAGACCTAGAGTCTACAAACCACGGTTTGCGGATCACAGGATAGCGTAGGCTAAGTCAATATAAATAGATGATTAGTTTGAGTCTAAAGGTAGGCAAGAATTAGAACAGATGCTACGTGCGAACTGTTAGATCTGTTTTCGGTTGCTTTGGGTAAGGAATCCTGCTTGCTGTGTGCACAGAGATCCTCAGTCATGCTATGTGCGTAGGCTATGTTTTGGGTTGTAACTGGGTTTTCGATTCTAATATATGCAGATATAGTTGAAGTATCTTCAATCTGGATCCGATGTGTTATTGTTGATGCGAATCTATGGTATTTGTTTATGCTGTGAATATATCTGTGAATCTACTTAAGATCCGAATGCATTTGTGTTATTGATTTGAGCTGCGAACGTATTTGTGTTATGTAATAAGTTTATCTATGATCTATTATTGGCTGTGAACATAGTGCTTTGTGATGGTAGTTGATAATACACACATGGATGCGAAGGTACTGATTAGATTTGATAGTTGTGTTGGGGTTATATGATGAGTATTCTGTTAAAAGCCTACAATAGTTGTGTACATTTGATTAGATCTGATAGTTGTGTAGATATGATAGTTGCATACTAATCTGTCTTCATTACCTACTCTCTCCGAGGGTGCGGAAACTTGGTTCCAACACCCTCCCATACTAATTCGAGTGAGACCTTGGCCTACGAAAGTGGGTCATTGCTGAAAGGGCCAGTAGTATAGGGGTTTTTTGGCAAACCTTAACCTCTGAACCTGGGTTAGGACCCCTCAAGCCAACAAATGGTTCCGTTCCCAGGATCGGGAGCATTTTGAGAGAGCTATCAAGTAATGCCAAGGGAACATTGGAGATCTGAGAAGCCAGAAATCGAGGGCTGGTTTAAAAGACATATTCAGGAATTTTCGGTAAAAGAGAATCATGGCACAAAGATGACAGCCCAGAAATGGAAAAATAAGTACATTTTTACTGAAATATAAGAGATTTTCTTTGTAACTTTTGCACACTAGATGCAGGAGTGGCTAGCCACACTTGTCGATTTCCAGACGTGTTAAAAGGATGAGCGGGTTGTGCAGTGGACTATAGATTTGATCCAACAGTTGGAGAGGACTGACAATACCATCACCCGTATGATAGATCACTGGGTGGATAGTGTGATGGGAGGATTTGCGATATAATTCGTAGTCAATCAATTCATACCCTATTCTGAAGCAGAGTGGAGGTTCTTCAAAGGTTTCTAGAGTAAGTTCTTGAAAAATTTTCCATTGCTAATTAAAATATTATTGTGTGAAAAGGGAATTCTGTGTAGCCATACCAAGTGAATGAGCTCTGATCAAAGCGAGGGTACAACTCGAAGTGGTAAGTACTACATAGTCAATCAAGAAGGGGACAAATCCATCTACAGCCCATTAAGAGAACCGGCTGCGCACATAGGAAATATCCCTCCTACGACACCACCTTCTAATCCACATAAGGGAAAGAACTCACCCACACCTCCTCCACTGCCGCCACCCAGAGAAGTATATATGGCCACGCACATAAAGCTACCCACCTTCAAAGGTGTAGGAGATGAAGATATGGTCCGATTCTGGTTTATCGCCAAGTCAGTATGGACTATGTAGAATGTGGCCAATGATGATGTAAAGAGGGCGCAGCTATCCCTCACCTTCAAAGGAAGAGCCCTAGACTAGTATATGGGGTATGTATCCAAGCATGGGGATCTGACTATTCAAGAGGTTAAGGAGGATATAAAACGATAGTTCAGGAAGCCTAATTCCTACTCTCAGATATTGAATGACCTAAAATATTTCAAACAAGGGCCCTCTGAGTCTGTATGGGAGGTTGGTCAGCGACTAAAAAAGGTGATCAGAGAGGGGGAGTTTTTGTATGATGATAGCCAACACAAAGAATTGTTCATCGCTATGCTACTGTCACACCTACGCAGACCTATGGGTTAGAAAGTGATCGAAACGCAGGAGAAAGCCTTGGAGATTGCTATGAAACTGGAAGCTGCGCCTAGAGACGATGCCCAATTTGTGGTACATCAAATCTAGGGATAGCTAGAGGCGATGCACCTGGAAATCCAGAATCTATGAGAATACTGAGGGAAAGAAGCTAGCCCAAACGTATGGTGCATACAATGTAGGGTATCTGGTCATACCATGGATCAGTACCCACTACTGGCAGACTACATGCAGGTTGGGGGACCTAGTCCATTGTGCCCTAGGGAGGCTGCGGGACCAATTGGACTGACGTTGTGGTGTGATGATTGTCACGTAGCTGGACTGCATGATACCAACCACTGCCCTCGTTTTGGTGCGTATCTTCCAGAATTGAAGCAACAATGGTGCAGGTTTTGTCGATCAGTAGGACATGATGAACAAAAGTGTCAGACTTATGATTTAATGATAGACCGGGGAAACCTATACATGGTACAGTCTGACCCTTCTTCACCGAGATCCGCCTTAGGCATAGGCGGCTCCCCAGCTAGGGGTGTGGGAGGGAGTAGAGGTGGAAGCACATGTCGGGGAAGAGGACAATTGATTTGTTATAATTGTGGAGAGGTGGGGCGCTTCGCAAGGTACTATTTGAATCCTGCGCGACAATATTGTAGGTATTGTAGACAACTGGACCATGTGATTGAAGATTGTCCAATTTTTATAGCAAAAAGATAGGAGAAACAACATACACCTACGCATAACATGCAAAGGGTTAAGGCTGAACCGTGTGACGAAGAACCAAACATTAATGTCATAACTGTAGCGGCATGGCTACTGGAGGAGTTGAGGAGAAAGCTATGGTTGAATCACTTGTCCAGAAAAAAGTGGTCAAGCAGGAAAGCTTCGACCTACAAAAGGAGAAGGAATCCTTCAACGCAGCTCGCAATGACTTTACAAAGGATGAGACATCTACTTCCGAGACTACAACGCACCTAAAAGTGGATGATGAAGTTAAACCATTTCCGAAAGCGTGTATGAATTTGTTGCGCAACCAAAAGGCAGTGCAAAATCTTGAGACAATGATAGATATCTGTGCAGAAAGAATTGACCCTCCCACAAAATTTAAAGATGTTAAAAAATTATACAAGCATAAGAAGGGCGCGGGTTGAGAGATGCAGCTTACCGCACAGATCGGCGACTATGAGATGGATCAGGTCATCTTAGGCCTAAGATTAGATGCGAACGTCCTGCCTAAGTAGACATGGTAGCGGATGGGGGTTCCTAAGCTAGAATGGTCTACCATACATTTGTGCATGGCTAACCAATTGAAGGTCATACCACTGGGTAGGTCGTCAAATATTATGGTAGATATCGCAGGAGTTAAGGTACGCACTGAATTTGAAGTAAACCAGATTATGGATGATGCGGATCCTTACCTTGCGATTCTAGGGCTGGATCGGGCTATATATATGGGAGGTATTATCAACCCAAATAAAAGAAGCATGGTGTTTGAAAATGAAGGTACATGGGTGATAGTCCTGCTAGATCCTGTGGAAGGAGAGCGGTATACAGAGCCGATGTGCGAAGAAAAGGATGTGGATCAAATCTATAAAAAAATTGCTAGGGATGAAGATTGGATCAATCCTATAGATAAGGATTTGCTATGCTGGGAAAAGGACAATGAATGTTTCTCTGACTCCGATGGGGAGGTAGAAAATTGGCAAAATCGGTTACAAGATGTCTCTACACTGTGATGTCTTAGGATCATGAAGAGCTTCCAGTGTATTTCCTTAGAGGTAAGAGAATTTCCCTAATTTGATGGTTGTGGTAGCATTAAGGAGTTTCTGTGAACATTTGAAGCTGAATTCCCAAGGTAACGAAGGCTATGGGCCCTTAATATCACCATGCGTGCAACTCCTGCAAGGTGGTGGGACACGCATAAGGGGGCATTCTAGGATTGGGAGGAATTTCACGACATGATGATCTTATGACTTGAATCTCCGACTCACCTGCGCATAAATAATATCTTAGGACCCGAAGACCCACGCGAGCACTTGTCCACGTGGATGGAAAAATGGGGCAAAAGAACTACAGAGGAATGGGTCCCTCTATTCATTCATGCCTTGGGGCCAATCTCGACCACATGGTACCTAGATGCAGAATTACACCAGCACCCCGCCACTGGGAAACCCTGAAGGATGAGTTTGTAGGGACATTTTGGTTGATAGGAGGAACAGAAGAACTCGACAAAGCTCTACACGACATTGATTCCTTAGTATTCAATGAATTACGCTTGTGCGCAGTACATGGGGCACCAACATGGGAAACATAGATGTAGGATATTTTCAACTGCCGCAATTTATCAATCAAAGAGTGTGATGAAGACCCAAAAAATGTCTCTATCATGGAGTCAAAGGGAGCGCACGTAGTTGCTGGACCCCCACTGCAGACTATCGTTGTCACTAAGCCTCCGAAGCTGCGAGAAGTCAACATTGGAACAGAGGCATAGCCTAAGTTAGCTAAAGTTGGGGACTATTGGGATGATGATACTGTGGGAAAAGTTGCAGAACTCCTCACGGAATATCAGGACTTATTCCTGACGAAATGGTCAGATCTCAAGAGGATCACAGGGGACCTAGGAGTCATGCGTATCACGTTAAAACCAAATGCGCGCGTAGTCAAGCAGATCCCTTATCGATTGAACCCCAATTATAAACAAAATGTGAAGGAAGAAATCGACAAAATGCTTGCTGCGGGTGATACATGTGGATATCGGTGGCCACCCACCTATTCCATTTGGACCTGAACCATCAATTCTTGCAGTTTTTCACATTTAGCACAAATTAATATTTTTAGCAGTTTTTCGGGTCCTAAACTTCCCGAGCCATTTTGAGGTCCTAAACAACGTTTGTTGGGAAAACCAGGAGCAACATGGGCCTATAGATCAATGTTTCTCACATTGAAGGTTGTACTCCTTGGATAGATCTTTCTAACAAGGTATGATATGTGTCAAATGAAGATCGTATGCTGAAGTTAACTCCCCGAGAAGTTGAAACACCAATTTACCCAAACGGGGCCCATAGCTTTGGCACTTCATCTCCTAGGGTTAGGTTTTTGGACGTTTAGAGTTATCCATTGTTTCTCAATAATAAATAGGCCCTTAAGCCTCATTTTAACATAGTTCAGAGGTCTGTAGCCACAAAATCTCTTCTCAGCGATACGCTACCAACACCCTAGCTATTTTATTTCCATTATGTCTGTAATCATATTACAGTCATTTGATTTAAATAAAATGAAGTATTGTTTCCATTGCATCTCTGTGTTTATGTATATTTCTGTATTTTATTGCGTTCCTGCATAAATTCAGATCAGTGGTATCAAAGCGGTCTTCTCTTTCTTTGTTTTTCTTTGCATTTCCCCAACGTGGTTAGGGTATAAGGAGTTAGGGCTCGATCTGGTTGAACCCTTGCAAGATTAGCCTCACAAACCCTGATGACCTCCCATGGCAGAAGAAAATAAAGATGAGGGAGCAGGAGATATTATCAAAATATTGCTCGAGGAGGCTCTTGAGAAACAAAGGAACATGATGATGGATAACTTTGATCACATCCTTCAACGAATGCCCACCTACGCCGCATCTGCATCTAGCAGGCACTCTGGAGGTGCCACTCCCTTCAAGGTACAAGTAAAATTTGACATTCCTGTATTTGAAGGCCAGATAGATGCAGATGTCATAGATAGATGGTTAAATTTGTTGGAAGGGTATTTCTCGGTCCATGATTTCTCTGACCGAGAAAATATTATTTTTGCACTCCTTCAAGCTACTCCCCATGTCAAAGACTTGTGGGAAACCTACTGTAAGCAAGAGGACAAAGGGGAGCCCTCTCTGTTCTCGGCCACACCAACTTGGAATTCATTCTGAGACAACATCGAGGAACAATATTACCCCGTGGGGAGCTATGAGGAAAAATAAATCTAATGGACCACGCTGCGGTAGCTAAGGGATCAAGATGTGCACGAACTGAAGAATTTGTTCCATACCCTGCGCACAAAGTTGGGTATTAAAGATTCAGAGAGACATTTGATGCTCAAGTTCCGTGGCTGTCTACAAAAACACATTTAGGAGGAAATGGAGTTCCTCGAAATTACATCGTTTGGCATGACATATCGCTATGCCACCAAGATCAAGCGGAAATTTAAGCAGAAGAAGAGAGACTTCGGATCTGTGAATCCAAAGCTCGGGAAGGGTGCCCTCGAATCGTAGAAAAATGGAAAATACCAAAGCGAGGTGACTCAGAACAACACCAAAAATCCAAAGAAGGACACTGGGAAGTGTTGTTAATGTCATAACAACCCCACTCATAGCAAAAATGAGTGTCGGGCCAAACAGTCGTTGGTGGCCGAACTAAAGGCACCCGAATCAGATGCATTTTCTGATCCTGAGTCAGAACCAGACAAAGGTAATGACAAAGGGAAGAAAATCATTGATGCAAATCCTAGTGCAATTATTTGCACCACCAAGACCGAAAGCAAGGATCGCGAGGATCTAGAGGAGGGGGAGCGCCTCTTCTATTCGCAGATGTGGGTGAAGGGTTCTCCACTGCAATTCCTTGTCAATAGTGGAAGCCAAAAGAACCTCATTTCAGCAGAGGTCATGAAGCCGCTCGGCCTACCAACCATAGCACACACGCAACCATATACCATCGGGTGGGTTCACCCAGGGAGAGATATCTACATCCGCCAACAGTGCCGTCTTCCATAGAGCATCAAGCAATTCACGGATGAGGTATTATGTGTTGTTGCTTCTCTTGATGTAGCTGATGTATTATTGGGCCAACCATACTTGTGGAGGTGACATGATTTGTATGGTTATATGCCTCGTGTTGTTATTATTACTTTGGGAAATAACTTGTACAGGATACTGGAGGTAGTACTATCTCCTGTCATCTCTTTGACTACTGCAAAACAATGCAGTAAGATTGTTTCCCAAACTGGGAAATTTGTTTTCCTTACAACTCGCTCACAGGGAAAGAAGAATGTTATGGCCACAACCTCGAAACAGGGCTCCCCTGCACAACTACAGAATATGGAAAAATCCATGGAGGAATACGAGGACATTTTCTCCTCACTCACAGAGATTCCTCTACACTGTCAGGACAAGCACTCCATTGATCTGACCCCCGACGCACCACTTCCTGATGTTTCCATACCTCCTGCAACTACATATACAGAATCCACACATGTACTATCCGAAGCTGATAAAGAAACCAAAATTACTAAACGCATCTAGCATGTCCGCCTGCACGTCCACCACATCTTCGACAAATCTAATACCCAGTTCAAAAAAATTTGCCTCATCTCATGGAAGATCTCAATGCAATGGGGACCATTGCTTCATAAGGAGGGAGGAATGATGGAGGTGGATATCAGTGGCCCACCACCTATTCCATTTGGGCCCACACCATCAATTCTTGCAGCTTTTCACATTCAATACAAGGTATTTTTTTTAGCAGTTTTTCAGGCCCAGAACTTCCAGAGCCGTTTTGAGGCCGTAAATGATGTTTTTTGGGAAAACCGGGAGCAATATGGGTCCATTGACTGATGTTTCTCACATCGAAATTTTTTCTCCTCAGATAGATATTTCTAATGAGATATGATATGCGTAAAACGGAAATCATATGTCGAAGTTACGTCCCGGGGAAGTTGAAACACCAATTTACCCAAACAGGGCCCATAGTTTTGGCGCTTCATCACCTAGGGTCATGTTTTTGAATGTTTAGAGTTATCCATTGTTTCTCAATAATAAATAGGCCCTTGAGCCTCATTGTAACACAATTTAGAGGTTTTTAGCCACCACATATCTTCTTAGAGATATGCTACCAGCACCCTAGCTATTTTATTTCCATTATGTCTGTAAGTATATTTCAGTCATTTGATTTAAATAAATGAAGTATTGTTTCCACTGCATCTCTATATTTATGTCTATTTCTGTATTTTATTGCGTTCCTACATAAATACAGATCAACGGGTATCATCGAATCGGTCGAATAGTTAGACTAGGTGAGTCTTATGGTGGTTCAGGAGAAAAAAACTAAGGGAGAGATACAAATCTCTGTTGACCTGCGCAAATTGAATGATGCTTGCGTGCATGATCCCTTTCCTATGCCATTCGCAAATGAAATCCTTGATAGTGTAGGGGGCAGGAGGCATGCTCGTTCACTGATGGGTTCTCGGGTTATCATCATATCAGGATTGCACCTGAAGATCGCATCAAAACCACGTTTGCCACTGAATAGGGTTCATTTCAGTACACCGTTATGCCATTTGGACTCAAGAATGCCCCTGCCATCTTTTCGCAGATAGTGGTTGCAATATTTAAGGAATTTATCCACAAGTTCTTGGAGGTATATTTTGATGATTGTACTATATTTGGGTTAGTAAAGAGTCATGTCTCGAACCTGCGCATGATCTTGGACGCCTGCTTAAAGCACCAAATCTCGCTAAATATCAAGAAGTGCATATTCTGCGTACCATTTGGGATCTTATTGTGTCACATAGTTTGTCGAAAAAGGCTAATGGTTGACCCTGCCAAGGTGGCAGTTATCATAAATCTAGCATTTCCTACAACTGAGAAGCAGCTGCGCTCTATCCTCGGACACACAAGCTACTACAGGAAGTTTATTCAAGGGTACACACTAATCACAACACCTATGGAAAAATTGCTGAAAAAGGAGGTATCATTCTGTTGGGATGACGAGTGTCAGAAAAGCTCTGAGTTACTCAAGGAGAATATGGTCTCTATGCCTATCCTCATATTTCCTGTTTGGGCGAAGGTATTTCATGTCCATTTTGACGCTTCAAGGATTTCCTTAGGAGCTGTCCTGACACAACTAGGGGAAGGGGATATCAACCATATAGTTGCATTTACCAGTAGAAAGCTCTCTAGTGTGGAGCGCAACTACTCAACTACTAAGCATGAAGGGTTAGCCATGGTGTATGCCTTGCAGAAATACCAGCATTACCTATTGGGTGGGCACTTTAAGATGTTCACAGATCATCCAGCTTTGAAGTACCTAGTGAATAAGCATGTGTTGGGGGGGGGGGGGGGGGGAATATGTCGATGGATCCTACTATTTTAGGAATGTGACTTTGAGATCATCGTAAAGCTGGGAAAGTTTAATGTTGGGCTAGATCACCTATCCTGGATTGAAAATGGCGAAGAAACGAACAACCTAGAGGAAGGACTGCCGGATGCACAACTATTCGCTATTAAGGTAGTGGATGCACACTTCACTGACGTCATTCACTTCTTGACTATGGGGACAGCACCTGCAGACTATTCAGTACAACAGAAGAAAGAGTTGGTAACCCACGCAGCATATTTTACTATTATTGCAGGTCACCTATATAAGCTGGGAGTTAATGAAGTGCTGCGAAGATACGTCTTGGAGCATGAGTGGCATGCCATCTTAGAAAAATCTCACAGGGGTATAGCAGGAGGCCACTATGCAGGAAAGGTGACAGCACAGAAGATCCTAAGAGTCGGGTTATGGTGGCCCACACTACATAATGACTCTCATGATTATTGCAGAACTTGTGACACTTGCCAAAGGACGGGAAGCCCATCGTGCAGGGATGACATGCCTTTGTAGTTGTAGATGGCCCTACAAGAATTCGAAAAATGGGCTATAGACTTTGTTGGACCCATCAACCCACCAAGAAAGAAGATAGGAGCATGCTACATCATTACTACAACTGATTATGTGACTCGATGGGCTGAAGCACAAGCTATGAAGGATTGCACTGCAGACATCGCTGCGCACTTTATTTTTGAACATATTTTGACTAGGTTTGGCTGCCTGAAGATCCTGATGAGAGACAAAGGTACGCATTTTGTTAATGAAACCATAGAAGCTTTGACTGAAGAGTTTCGGATCCACCACACGAAAAGCACCCTGTATCATCCATAAGCGAATGGAGCTGTGGAAGCCTTCAATAAAATCTTGGAGCAAGCACTGACTAAGGTTTGCAACACAAATTGCAGCGACTAGGACGTGCACGTCCTTTGGGCCTATCGCACCACATGCAAGAAGCTGAAAGGAAAAACACCATTTTGGATGGTTTATGGAAAGGAAGCCATCATTCCAATGGAGTATATTGTTCCTAGCCTACGTATCGTAGCCTTTACAAATATGGAAGAGTCGGATATCGTGGAGGATCATTTAACGCAGCTTGTGGCTTTGGAGGAAGATCGATTCATTACTAATTTCCATCAGCAGGTCCAGAAGGCTCGGGAAAAATCAT
Source organism: Pinus albicaulis (assembly GCA_034641835.2). Taxonomy (NCBI): domain Eukaryota; kingdom Viridiplantae; phylum Streptophyta; class Pinopsida; order Pinales; family Pinaceae; genus Pinus; species Pinus albicaulis. Next base: position 317,184,171 of record CM076575.1, read on the forward strand.
GGCATGACAGACATATCTGGAAAAAGATGTTTTCGGAGGGATAATTGGTCCTCCTCTATGATAGCCAGTTTGCGAAGCATCCAGGGAAGTTTCATCAGCACTGGCTAGGCCCCTATATGGTAAAAGAAATCACCGATGGAAAAGCGGTCTGGTTAGCTACCCTACGAGGAGATATGGAGATATGGTGCCAAGATATCTCTCAATTGTTGCGGACTCAAAACATTGATCAAATGACTATATGGTCGGAGTAGCTATATGAGGCAGAATACGCGTAGGGGTTGGTCGCAAGTTTAGGCTTTGAGGGAGGTACGCGGGAACGCGGGGGTGTGCTAGGAGCGCGGGGGCCTGGCCCCGGGGTGCGAGGGGTGTCTTTGGGAACGGAAAGGTACGAGAGTGCGGTGCGCTAGGCACACGGGAGGTGCGAAAACTAGCCGTTGGAACAATCAATTTGGGTAAAAATAAGAATTTTCTTGTTGAGAGAGCGGCCATTTGGGTGTGAGGTGATTTCGAAGATTTTTTTGCGTTTCATCGGTGGTAAGTTTCTGATGAGCCTCATCCACACATTGATTGATCCCGCAACTATAAAATTAGAAGGATAGATCATAAGAGGGTTTTGTATCTCTTGTACAATTTTTTCTTTGCGAGTTTGTGCCTTGAGAAATTCTGTGCTTATTGTACTTCGTTCATGTCTGGGTGTCCTGCACCCTCTGATAGTAGCAACCTTGAGTTTATCTTTCGCGCAAGAATGACGATGACCAATCCTGATGAATCATCTCAGCCTGTAACCTTGATAGAGAAATAATCTGAGGAAGTAGTGGAAGTCCACCCTGAAGTTGAGGAGGTTATGTCCATGCCCAGCAAGGAAAATCAGAAGGGGAAAGAAAAAGTGCAAGGGTCGGGGAAACACACGAAATGGGCTAGGATGAAGCCCCATACCTCTCCTCGAAATGTGAAGTCCACATGGGTGGTGCCCCAGGCACACTCGCCCAACCCTGTAAAGCGACCTTTATCTGCTGCAGAAGAGGCTAGGATTTCTGAACCGATCAATTGGTTACCACCCTATGTTCGGCCTCGCAGACCCTCAACACACATGAAAAATAATCTCGATGGCCTAAGCACCTATTTTCAAATCCCACTTACCTCAGGTAGGGTCGCCATCATTGGAGAACCCTTTCGCAAGCTCCATGAGGTAAAATTTGACGACCATGACCTGGCCAATTTGGAGGCCTTCCTCGAGTTGGCACCTGAGCTATATCTCGAACGGATATTGGAAGATAATGGGATACATATAGTCCCCATGCATTGGTTGGATAGATTGGTGGGTTCTGGGCTCTTGAACCTACTGCAGATGCCACACTTTAGCCACTATAATATCACAGACCGACTAGTGTGCCAGCTACTTGCCCTAGTCCATGATGGTAGCTTGTCGAACCAGGATCGAATCCCCATTTATTTTGTGCTTATTCACTAGATTACTGCCCTCCCCATGGAAGGACCATACCTTATGCTACACGTCAGAAAAAATTATGAGTAGAAGATCGCTGATAAATTGCGCAAGGATTACCATGTGCAACGGAACACTCAAAGGTTCATGATTAGCACCATCAGTGACCCCTGTGCACATATGGGTAATTTTTTTCTTGCTTGCAAGTTAATGTGAAAATTCCAGGCTACCACCCTCCCTACGTATGTGAATCAGCTGGCAGGCCAATGTGAGAAGGGGGTCTGCTTCAATTGGGCCCAGTACTTATGCAACGAATTTCTTGCAAATGTACGCAAAGCCCTGGATCAGGGATGAGCATTCTGCTATTCCTCAATGTTGCTTCTCATTGTTCTAGTCACATGGGATGCTCCTAAAGGGTCGATCTTCCCTGAGCTCACACCAGATATGTTTGAAGGGGCGAGATGCACAAATTTTTCAGACTCAAGGGATGTGTAATTCATTGAGGATAATCAAGTCTTCTGGTTCCTATTCTAGAGCAGGATCGCAGCAGCGATCAACTCCCGACCACGCTTGTCGCCGACCATTTATGAAGAATACAAGAGCATCACAAAATTTCAGATAACAATGCATAATGTAAAAATTAGAGGCTGCAAGGATCCAACATGGGTGTCACTTCCATACATGGTTACGGATGAGGAAATTGACCGCCTCATTGCGACTTGGCCTCCTCAATATAAGATTGGCTTCAAATCAAGTGTGAAGGATACTGCAGGGATGAGTGCCATGAAGTTCATCCCACCCGACACAAACAAAGGAACCAGAGGACAGGGTAAGGTCACTAAGAAGGAAGTGGGCCTGCAATTGCAGAAGGGTTCATAGTAGGCCAAGATTATTAGAACAGTTGCGGAACCAACATCGTAGAAGGGTTCGCAGCAGGAAAAAATTACTAGGAAGTGTGTGGAACCAACCTTGCAGAAGGACTCGCAGCAGGATCTGGGAATAGAAGGTCTGGATGTGGGAGGTGCTAATTCCCCTCGAGGAAAAAAACAGACTGGTGAGCTTGTTAGAGGACCAAGGAAGAAGCAACGAGCTATACGGCCAGAACGAGACTTAAGAGTCACTTTGACAGAAGACGACCTGGAACAGATTATGGATGTAGTCACTCTTGCTGCGGAAGATAAATGGCCGGCTTTGGAAGAGAAGAAAAAAGCCATGGTCTCTACGCTCCAGTCTGAGCTCCGAGCTCTATAGCTAAAGACTGACACGCTGCAAACAAGTATGATTCAGGCACGGCTGGCCTCAGCGACTAGCAGTGCAACACTCGTTACAGCGGAAAGCCGCCTCTGTCCACCCAACTTGGGAGTGCAAGTCCAGTCCTGTGCAGAGGTACAACTAGATCTAGCCTGGCCACCACATGAATCATTGCAGGTCCTCCACACCTCTTTGTTCAAAGAGATTCAACACAAAGACCATCGCGTGCACCAACAGCTCAGTATTTCTGAGAAGACCATTGAAGAAAAAACTGCTGAGGTGTCCTAGGAACAAGTTGCAACAGAGTTGGAATGCCTAATCAATAGGCTTTGCGCAGATGTTACTAAAGATATCCCAACTTCCACCATCCTGTAGGCTAAGATTGAGGGGCTTGTTGCAGTAATAAAGGCTTCGAGGATTGAGACCGAGGTGGTCAGAACAGATGTTGAACAATAGATTGCAGCCTTGCAGGTGAATTTGCAACCAAAAACGCCACCGGAGGTAAGTGCCCAGCGAGTTGCGCTGGTTACAGAGGCCACTAATGTCATTACAGGTCAGATTTCTTAGGGTGTGGAACTATTGGACATGAATATGCAACTATGGACTAAAGTGCAGCGTGACCTTCTCCTCCGCGAGATTAACCAAGAACTGCGACAGAAGGAAGAACAGTTTGAGTAGCTGGAAGCCACTATGCCTACTCTAATCCCTGCTAAAAAATTGGCAGGTCTGCATACCAGCCACACCCTGAGAGATGAAATTGAAGAGCTCTACCAGAAAAATAAGACTCTCAGTGACTACCTTAAGTCTTGGGCTGATGAAGCCCTCAAGCTCTCTCAGATGTCGATATCACAGTGAAGCAACTCAACCAGACTTTGGAGAGCGTCATTGCTCCTACAAAAGGCCCAAATTTGCAGAACTTGGTGGATATTGCGCAGAATGCTATTGTGTAGAGTGAAGGAGTGCTACTCAAGCTGATTAATGCGATAAGGCTGCTACAAGCGAAGGTGGAGAGCCCACGGCCACAGTGACTCGGGACAAATCACAAGATTGTGTTGGCGGCCTGTTGGAGTGGGGCTCCCTAAGCTGTGAATTTTGTATATTTTTGTATTACTTAGTCTAATGCAGGGGATTTTGGGTGGGTTAAGGCCCCAAACGCATTGTAATGGGTCAAAAGGTAGACCTATAGTTTGCAAACCATGGTTTCGGACCATAGGATAGCGTAGGCTAAGTCGATATAAATAGATGATTAGTTTGAGTTTAAAGGTAGGCAAGAATTAGAACTAACGTTATGTGCGAATTGTTAGATCTGTTTTGGGTTGTTTGGGTAAATAATCCCGCTGGCTGTGTGCATGGAGATCCTCAGTTCTATTGTGTGTGGAACCTTCTGGCTCTGTTTGCAGGCTCTGTTTTGGGTTGTAATTGGGTTTTGGATGCTAATATATGTGGATATAGTTCAAGTATCTTCATGCAATCTAGATCTAATGTGTTATTGTTGATGCGAATCTATGGTATTTGTTTATGCTGTGAATATATCTATGAATCTTCTTAAGATACAATGCATTTATGTTCTTGATTTGAGCTGCGAACGTATCTGTGTTTTGCCATAAGTTTATTTGTGATCTATTATTGGCTGTGAACATAGTGCTTTGTGATGGTAGTTGATAATATGCATGTGGATGCGAAGGTACTGATTAGATATGATAGTTTTTTTGGGGTTATATGCTGATTATTCTATTAAAAGCCTGGGAATAGCCTAACTCTGTGTAGATCTGATAGTTTCGCATCAATCTGTCTTCATTACCTACTCTCTCCCAGGGTGTGGAAACCTGGTTCCAGCACCCTCCCATACTACTTCGGGTGAGACCCTCGCTTGCAAAAGTTGGTCATTTCCGAAAGGGCCAATAGTATAGGGGTTTGTTGGCAAACCTTAACCTCCGAACCTGGGTCAGTACCCCTCAAGCCAACAAAAACAATTAAAATTTTAGGGATTTTTAGTGTTATGATATTATATGCTAAATGACATGCATGAAAATGATTTGAATTTTAATGTGTTTACAATGTCATTATTTTATATTTTACGTCATTACTAAAAATAGGTTGAAATTGTACCTGGAAAATAAAAATGGTATTCTAGCACCATTCTAGCACCAACCATTATGTGTTTTTTCCATTTTTTTGGCACATGAAAATTGTTTTTACTGCCATATTTTAAAAATGTTGCAGACTTACACTGAAAAAAAAACCTCATTCTCGAATAAACCCTTTTCATTTTTGGGTCATTTTTCATGTTTTTTCGGGTTTTTTTTGCTAGAGTTCTCGTTTTCAGTTTATAGTTCTGTTGAAGCCTCGAAAATCGTTGCAGCAACATTGGGGGATAACCACTCGGTCTGGACCTTAAGACAACTCCTTTTCCATTTATGATAGTGGCTCTGACTAGTTTAACTAGGTCTAGTTACCTTTTCCCTATCGCTATTGGTTTACGATGTATCTTTAACTACCAGTAGATAGGGATATCAGATCAATTCTTCTTGCTGATCGGGCAAGAGAACGACCCTTAAGCTGATTTGGGTTCAACCAAACCACAACTAAGATTTTGCCTCTCCGAGAAAAGGACTTAAAAGAATGTAGAACTTAATCTAAATGCAAACTTATTCTACAATGCAAGAAAAATAAACTAATCTAAATCCTATCTTAATTACGTAGATATAAATCTAACCCAACTAAGAGCAAGATAATTAAATAATGAGAATTTAAATATGTCTGGCTTTTAAATAATATCAAGCTAACGAAGAAATTCAATTAGCATGACATTTGTGAATACCAAAAAACATCCTATTGAGACCATTTAACTGAAATAATAAATCAACAACACTCCGGAAGAAATTCACAAAAATGATATTGATTGTCAAATAAGTCAAGCCAATAATTAAATAATAACATGTGAAAGAAATTCGCAACACATTACTATTTAATGAATCAGTTTTATAAGATAGATTTATGAGTAAATAGTTACTCAGAAATCAGAGTTAATCCATAAGAACATAGATATATAACAATATTGAGATAAATTATCCATATCAACAGAAATGCATAAACATGAATAAAATGAAACAACAATTTTATTATCATAAAATTGAAATTGGTATTTGATACAGAAATGCCAAAAATACCATTTAATTGAATCCGCTTCTCTGATCCTGGTCTCTAACAGTCCTTTACATTACTTGAATTTCTGTTTTCAAAATTAGAGCTACATAAATGCAAACTATACCCATCATACATCATTCAAGATATGAAGAAAAAACCTCAATAATGTTTAGATTTGAAATTATCTCTCCTCCCTTCTACAACTCTAAATTCCTATAACAGAAATGCTTTTAGAAGTCCAAAATTGCAGAGGAGAGCAACCCCCTTTTTACATTCTACAATCTTCCATTTATAATATTTCCAAAAGAATTTTGAGAGGAGAGTTTGCTGAAGAAAAATCTGCCTAATCCAATTTTAATTTCTCAAAAATTCCAATTTTTAATTGTTGGAGCCTTCTCATTGATTGAGATCTTTTTCTCCATCTCTTTTCTAGTGTTTTTCCTGTAAAAAGAAATCAAAAACAAAATTAAAATGCAAAAATAAAATCAAAATGTCAAATCTAGAAATTAAAATAAATCCAATTAAAACTTAATTAAATAAATAAATAAGGAAACATAAGTTTTCTTTTGATGTATGTGCTGATCTAATTGGCCAATGAGAACATAGACGAATGAATTTGCACTCGTAAGAAGTTGTGGAAAATTAAAATGCAAAAAATAAAACTCAGAAAATTAGTTTTGTTTAAAAATTCGTAGCTTGATTTTTTCTGAATTTTAGACCCAATAAATGATCAAATATGGAAATAAAACCTCCTCAGGAATAATCTTTCCAATGAGCTTTCCTGGGCCTTATTTGGCAAAGTAAAACTCCATTTCTAAGCCTCTAAAGTTGATATATTAAAATTGCTAAAAATCTGGAATTTTTGTTGCTTGGGCTAAAAAATCAAAATTTTAATTTAAAAATCTAATCCTAAATTAGAATATAATTATTTAATAATTAATTTTAATTTAATTGTTAATTATAAACTAAACTAATTAGTAACCTATTTATTAACAAATTAATCTAATTAATAATTAAATTTAATTAAATTATATTCTATTTAAAATTAATTATTTTATATATTAAATATTAAATCTAAACTAACACTAACTAATTTTAAACTAATATTAACTTAAAACTATTCTACTAACGGATATTAACACTACACTACTCTACTAACTAAAAACTATGCCTACCACTAACACTAACAAATACTAGTATTAAATTAAAACAATACCTACCACTAACACACTAACATTATACTAACGTATGAGTGATCTTTTAACTTAGTTGAATAAGTAATGAATGAGTGTCATCGGCGATCGGGGGATCGGGGAGATGAGGGCCATCAGCTTTGGTCACTTAAAAGTTATGTTGCGATGTAACTCACGCATATTAACCTATATTCAAACTCTATTAACTTATCACTTCATACAAATGAATTTGAAATTCAAAACAAAATAAATGGCTTATGACTCTTTGATTCATCGTAATCGGGATATCGAGAGTTGAGGGTCATTGGTTTTTTTTTTTAAAGATGTATACCTTGCAAAATCCCAATGCGATGTTGTTTATTTTTTAAATCTGCGATGCGATATATATATATATATATATATATATATATATATATAATTTTAATTTTAATTTTTAATATTAAATTTTAATTTAATTATTTTTAATATAATTAATATAATTAATTTAAAATTTAAAGTTAAATATCAGTTTTTTGTTTTTTTGTTTTGATTTCATTTTAATGATGTTTAATTAAATTATGAATTTATCTAAAGTGTTATTTTCTTATCTAAATTACAACCACTTTGATAAAAATGAATTACAGCCACTTCGACATTTTAAGTTTTCAAGATTAGTAATTTAGTAGAATAAATGACTGAAATCCTGATGCTTTATGATTTGGCTGTATAAGTGAAAAAAATGAAAAAGGTTAGTAATAACTAACTATGGGTTAATATTTAAACTAAATGCATTATTGAACTAATTTAATTAAAAAAAAAAGAATATTGTACATTTTATGCATTTTTAACCCAGATGACATAAATGATTAGACTTCAAAGGAGTGTCATTTACAACCAGTTGACTAAATGAGGTGAAACAAGTATCAATGGAAATCTTACAAAAAATCAATTTTAACAATGCAATCTAAACAAGAATATAAAGAAAATAAAAGTGTAGGATAATCAACTTAATAAAAATCCTAAAAGGCATTTAGCCAAAAATTTTATAGAAAGGGTCCCCATTATTTGAAGTGAACAAGTTAAAAATGGGGGGGTGTTGTGTTTTATCACAATAATGGCGACACACGGGAGAAGAACCAATTATCTATGTTTGATATGAATGAAAGTTTTCTAAAATTAAAGTAAAAATAATTAAAAAAGAGAAAATTATTTTTGGAATGCTTGACTAGGTTCATAAATCTGAATAAAAGCAAGAACTACCTTATTGTAATTTTTTTAAAATTCCTCATAAATTAAAATATTTCAAAACTCTATATAAATTCTTAATTAGTTGTAGAGATAAAGCAGGGTTCACTTTATAGCTTAACTTTTAAAATGTACTCATTTGTCACAGGTAGAGCCACTCTTGCCAGTAAACTTCCATAGTTTCGACAGGGTTATCTTTTAATCATGAATGATTTAGAATCTCATCTATTTAAGAATTATTGAGCTAGAGATAAATCCATTTATATATGTTTTTTTATTTTTTTATTTTTTTAATTCTTAAAAGCCATTTTCCTGGTTTGGTAGCCAGATAGTTGACAATGCCATTCATTGGTTATAATTGGACTGAACAAGCTGGCTTGTGATGAAACCCCTTGTATTATAATTGTTTGCAATCATAAGCCATTACCTTGGTTTTTTTAGCAGTGTTGGTAATTTCAGCCTATTTTTCCCGTATGATCATGGTAAGCAGGCTTGCGATGAGACCTCTTATCTTTTAAGTTTAAATATATTTGTAGATTACACTTTAGAAAACTAAACTCTTTTAAATAGGGAGAATCATTAACTCCTTAAGAGTTTAGAATGAAAATTTCAGAGTTAAAAGTGCTTTGCTGTAAAGTGCTTTACTTGGTTAAAAATAACTTTTTTTGATTGATAATAGAATTTTGAAAGATCTTAATAAAATATTGAAATCTCAAAATAATTACAATTTTGATGAAAAAGAAATTTCTCATATTTTATGATATTTCTTCAACTTCTCTTGTTTTGTAATCTCTTCTTTAAGTATGTCTACCTTTATAATAAGAAAAACAAATTTTGCTAAAATATTTAAGAAAAAGTTAATAGGAAATTATTAACAATTTTTCCTATGTATGCCAACTATTGTTAGGTAACAAGAAGGCATTCCATATAAATCATGGAAAAATCACCAAAATCAAAACTGAAAACCAAAGGAAAAAAATTCTTAAGCTAAAGTGAAAAAATAAATCAACAAACAAAAATAAAAATGAAGAAGTTTAAAAGTGGAAAGGAAAATTCTAATTTTGAAACACAAACTCTAACAAGAATGTTTATACCAATGTCTCAACAAAATGAAGTAAAAGAAAATAATCATGTAATCATTCCTTATTATGTCAAGATTTAGAAAACTTATACCTTGCAGGATTGTAAATGTTTTAGGCTATAAATAGCAGTGATCATAAAATTCAGCCACAATAAAAAATTTATGTATGATGTCAATTTTCTTGTTTCAAATCATCTTCTTAATTATTTTCTAATAAAAGGAATGCTTGAAGGAACAAACTAAAGGTTCAAAAACTTCCTAGTGTAGCTGTTTCAACGAGGATTGTTGCTGCTTCTTGAAATGAAACCAGAAGAAGAGCATAAGGCTCCAAAATATGATCTGGCAGGTGATTGAAAGCTTTTATGAAGAACTGCAAAACAGATTTAAATATTAAAAAAAAAAAAAAAAAAAAAAAAAAAAAAAAACTAAGACTAAAGTAATGAAATGGAAATAAATGATAGTGGGTACATGAATCTTACCATTGGATAATTGCATTTGACCTTACCTGAAGGTATCAATTTCTCCAATACTAGTTGACCTCTTCTTTTAGTTGACAATAAAAATATGAAGAAGACAAACTAACGAAAATCCTATAACCCAAAATCATTATTTATTTTATTTAAACTAAAGCAAGCAGTAAAACGTAAAAATGGAATGCTTTGTGTTCAAGGGAGTTGAAATTAAAACAAATGCATCGTAAATGAGATTGAGAATTTGCAAGTGATGAATATTCTCAAAATATTATAAGTTTTATACAAATTCCATGATTTTATAAATCGTCTTTAGTTAAGACCAAATTTAAGATAATGAAATTTAAAATAGAGAGGTCTGAATTTTCATATTTAATTATGGAATTATTTAAAACTGAAATATATGAGAAATCGAAATGATTTGAATATGCTGCAAATTTGTCATCAATTGCTTTAGTATCATAGCGGTTACCCAAGATTGCTTTAAATTAACACAATGCTTTATCGGATGATTCGTATTGCATGTAGAGGAATGCGTTGAATTTTATCACATCGGGGGGTTACAGTAGCAAATTACCAATATGAGATCATATGAAAAGAATATGTGCGATGAGATGGAGCGACCATATCATTGAAGAAATGTTATATTTAGGATCGGGAACAATCATGTCGCAAATTTCACATCGCACACTGCATCTCACGATTTGTATTTTGCACATTTCACATTGCACATTGCGCATCGCAGATACAGAATAGTGACATGACCATGAATAAAAATGCGATGAAGAGATTGTGATATCGGCAATGTGATGGATGACGTGGATTTTGGCATTATGATATGAGTATCAAAAATGCAATGAGCAATATTGATATTGGAAAAAAGTCATGTTGGAAATGCCAATATGATTCTTGCGATAGCAGCGATGCAATGTTATAATAATCGGTAATGAGCGAAGAGCGAAAAGTGATGAGAAATTAGCGACTAGTGAAAAGTGATTGCGATGAGAAATCGGCGATGAGTTATCGCATCGCAACTTTTTAAAATGAGTGCACAAGGATGTATTCAATTTTCCTCCCGATTTGCGATTTGCAATTTGAACTTTATCGCATCGGAACTTTTCAAATGGAAGGATTAACCTTATGTTTAATGCACTTTTGCGATTCAATCCATCGCATCGAAACTTTTGTGATGAAAAACAAACTTTTCAATTTATTCCAATATGATATGTGATTTTGCATTTCATTTTATAGCATCAGAGTTAAAAATGACATGTTAAAATGTTTCTTTCATATTTTTTTGAAATGCGATGAATGATACGACTCTCAACGATCTGAAAAATTAAGTGCATGATGTAACAATATGATACACCGATATGCGATGGAGAATGAGCCCGATAATTCTATTATGAAAGTTTAATATCACATCGGGTTTGAGAAATCAGTGCTTTTAAAACTATAACCCAACCACTATTTCAATTGAACGGATGTGATATTTCTGATGAACTTGATTTAAATTTAATATCGGGTCCCGAATTATGTGTATATCACAATATTGGTAAAGTTGATTATCAGAGATCGATGAAGATAATGGAAGTATATTCAATTGAAAACCTCCGAGATGTGAAATGCGATATGGTATTTTATGAAAAACTGAATGAGGTAACACATCGGAGGTCTTGCATCAGAAATATAAAAATAAAGTTGAAATGTTTCGAACATGAATCTTGTGATACTGTTTTAACTTTCAATTGGGTTTTCTAATGAATGAAAGTAAAATTAAAGAATGCTCAAATTCTATTAAGCACAAAATAAAATTTCCCTGAACCTGTTGCAAATTTGAAATGGGTTTGCTTCTTACTTCAAGTTTTGAAAACAAATGAAAATCTGCAAATAAAACAGAACAAGAATAAAAAATAAACTAAGGAAAAGAGAAAATAGTAACAGATGAAAATGAACTTCTAAATGCGTACATGGAAGAAACTTTACGGTAAATTTTACCTTTTTTGAAGCTTCAAATTCTCCTATTTTTTCTATAAGTTCAACATCATTTTCTTATTTTAATCTAAAATGCTAAGTAATGATTGCATCCTTTCCAAAATTACATTGGAAGACTAGAGTAGTAAAAATGAGTTCTTAGAATTACTTGTGAATAAAAATATTGTCAAGTGACAGAAAATTCTTGAAATTTCTTCATGTATGATCAATGTTTTGAATTTTGAAAAAACAAGAAAGTTGAAGACTTGAAAAATAAGTATGATCAGATAATTCAAGAGCTTTTCAAATGATCTAGGTTACTTCTCTATAATTGAAATGGATGCCAAAAATAAATTGGATTCATTACTTATTTTATTGAAAATCTGAAATAATGAAATAAATGCAAACATAAAAGAAAATTAATCTATTCCTATTTCTAAATTAATGAAGGAAACATGACTAGGTATAGTCATATTTCTAATGAAGCGATGTAAGCATTTTAATTCCTGCATGTATGTACATGTCAAACATTAGTAAAAATGCAAATATAATTAAATTAAATCTGAAAGCAAAACGTATCTTTATTATTAGTAGATTATTCATCATTACCTTCTCTTGAAATGCCCTTTCCAACTGAATTTCAATTGGATCATAGAAATCTGGATGGATTTCCATTATTGAGTGGAAAAGGTTTGAAAGAGCAGATGGCAAGCTAGGTTGTAGAAATTATTTTTCAGCAACAATGGCCTGTGTGATTTTGTTAGTATTATGATTAAGTGCTAAATTATTAATGATATTCCGTGAAGGAAATCTTTCCAAATGTCTTTCAAACTGATCAATGAAAAATGGATGGGAGTCCGATAAATCCAACAGAAGATTATTAATTGAATTAGATTACTGGTCATATTGTGAACATGCACTCGCTTGTTGGTACTGTTTTTGAGAAGAAATAAGTGATTGATAAGGAATGAACATAAATTGAAATTGAAAGTTTAATAATTCTTGATGTTCACTATTATAATTTGAATCTTCATTTATCCATTGAGGCAATGCATCAATTAAGTGTTCAATATTGAGCTGCTCAATATGTCAGCATAAAGTATCTAAAATTTTAACACTAAAAACAAAAAATAAATCTGAAGTTAAAAATAAATGTTGAAATAATAACAAGATTGAATCATAGTTTACACTAGTGTTACAATTATTGTTACAACACAATTGGGACTGATTTAAAGCAATTTCGTCTTCACAAGAATTGGGTAGAATAATGTGATTGTTGATACCCATTTGTGAATTAGAAAGAAGGGTATGACTCTAAATAGGAATGTGATATTGATCATCATATAAATCATAGATTGGAATGGTTTCTTGAATGCTAAAATCATAAGTATGATTATTTGTTTGAAAATGAGAACTATTTCGAACAATTTCTAAATTGGATTGTTCTTCATTTTCACATGTGATTAGATTTTGATCATGACGATTCAATTGTAAATAAGACACATCAATATCCTCAATATCAAAATAGTTATAATAAATGATCTCAAGGCATTCATTGGAATTCTCTTTGATTTTATTCAATGTATCAAAACAAGAAGGAATATTTAGCTCATGTTCATTAATGCCAAAAGAATGATCATTAATTAATTTTCTATCCTGATAAAAACTAATTGGAAAGTCATTTAGATCAGCCTCTCTATTTTCTGAAATATCTTTAATGTGAAGAGAGGTTAAATTTCTATTAAAAAATTTGTCAAGATAAAGAGATAAATATGAATCTGAAGCAACGCATTTGAAAATATCTCTATTTGAGCACTCTGGTGTATTTTCTTCATTGCAATTTTCAGATTTAAGATCATTATCTTGGCTACTTATGCTTTCTTGAAGAATGTTGCTTTGTTGAGATGAATTTGGAATTTTCTCATCATGAAAGAATTTAGGAATTTGTACAGTAGATTGTTTATTATTAGAAACTTTAATCACTGCTGGTATTTATCAGATTATGATCTGATTTTCTGATTCTAATGCATAATGATTTTCATATTTCAAAGCGGTGTCTTCTTCAATACCACTGCTAATATTTTATTGAAATTGATCAAAGTTTGAAATAATTTCACATGAGTTTTGAATGGGAGGAAGAGAGAAAATATGTTCAAACCAATATAATAATTCTTTTTTCGAATGTTTATCTTCAGTTTTGAATTTTAAACAATTTAAACGAAACTTGATGGTAAAATCAATTAAAGACTCACCTTCAAACCTTCGTAGATCTTCAAAATCATCACATACATGTTCGTAGATATATCCATCAAATTTACAAAGGAATATTGTAATAAATTGTTCCCAAGTGTGTATTGAAGCAACTGGAAGTGATTTACACCAATTTCTGGCTTTTTCCAAGAATGTAAGAGTAAAACTCTTGCATAAAATACCTTCATCAATTCCTTGAAAATCATAATTTGAAACATCTTGAATGAATTGTAAAGTATGATCAAATGCAAAAGTTTTCATCTTACCATTAAACTTTACCTAAGACAAGAGTCTTACTATTTCTGGTGGAGTATTGGAAGATGCTTGTCCAGAAACACAACTCCAAATTGGAAGGTTTAAAGGAGCCATTGTAATAAAAATTAAATGTTAGAATTCAAAGACTCCAAAGTAAAACAAGTCTTAGGCCCTCCTTCTAGCGCCAAAAACGTTGAAGCCTCGAAAATCATTGCAACAACATTGAGGGATAACCACCCGGTCCGGACCTTAATACAACTCCTTTTCCGTTTATGATCGTGGCACCGAATGATTTAACTAGGTCCAGTTACCTTTTTCCCTATCGCTATTGGTTTACGATGTATCTTTAATTTCCAATAGACAATGATATCAGATCAATTATTCTTACTGATCGGGCAAGAGAATGACCCTTAAGCTGATTTGGGTTCAGCCAAACCACAACTAAGATTTTGCCTCTTCGAGAAGAGGACTTAAAAGAATGTAGAACTTAATCTAAATGCAAACTTATTCTATAATGTAAGCAAAATAAACTAATCTAAATCCTATTTTAATTAAGTAGATATAAATCTAACCCAACTAAGAGCAAGATAATTAAATAATGAGAATTTAAATATGACTGGATTTCAATTAATATCAAGCTAACGAAGAAATTCAATTATCATGAAATTTGTGAATACCAAAACACATCCTATTGAGACCATTTAACTGAAATAATAAATCAACAACACTCCGGAAGAAATTCACAAAAATGATATTGATTATCAAATCAATCAAGCCAATAATTAAACAATAACATGTGGAAGAAATTTACAACACATTGCTATTTAATAAATCAGTTTTATAAGAAAGATTTATGAGTAAATAGTTACTCAGAAATCAGAGTTAATCCATAAGAATAGAGATATATAACAATATTGAGATACATTATCCATATCAACAGATATGCATAAACATGAATAAAATGAAACAAAAATTTTATTATCATAAAATTGAAATTGGTATTTGATACAGAAATACCAAAAATATCATTTAATTGAATCTGCTTCTCTGATCCTGGTCTCTAACAGTCCTTTACATTACTTGAATTTCTATTTTCAAAACTAGAGCTATAGAAATGCAAACTCTGCCCATCATACATCATTCAAGATATGAAGAAAAATCCTCAATAATGTTCAGATCTGAAATTTTCTCTCCTCCCTTCTACAACTCTAAATTCCTATAACAGAAATGCTTTTAGAAGTCCATAATTGTAGAGGAGACCAGCCCCCTTTTCACATTCTACAATTTTCCATTTATAATATTTTCAAAAGAATCTTGAGAGGAGAGTTTGTTGAAGAAAAATATGCCCAATCCAATTTTAATTTCTCAAAAATTTCAATCTTTAATTGTTGCAGCCTTCTCATTGATTGAGATTTTTTTCTCCATATCTCTTCTACTGTTTTTCCTGCAAAAAGAAATAAAAAACAAAAATAAAATCAAAATGTCAAATCCAAAAATTAAAATAAATCCAATTAAAACTTAATTAAATAAATAAAAAAGGAAACATAAGCTTTATTTTGATGTCTGTGCTGATCTAATTGGGCAATGAGAATATAGACGAATGAATTTGCACTCATAAGATGTTGTGGCAAATTAAAATGGAAAAAATAAAACTCAAAAAATTAGTTTTGTTTAAAAATTCGTAGCTTGATCTTTTGCTGAATTTTAGACCCAATAAATAATCAAATTTGAAAATAAAACCTCTTCAGGAATAATCTCCATCATTTTATCTTTCCAATGAGCTATCTTGGGCCTTATTTGGCCAAGTAAAACTCCATTTATGAGCCTCTAAAGTTGATATATTAAAATTGCCAAAAATCTGAAATTTTTGTTGCTTGGGCTAAAAAATCAAAATTTTAATTAAAAAATCTAATCTTAAATTATACTTTAATTATCTAATAATTAATTCTAATTTAATTGTTAATTATAAACTAAACTAATTGATAACGTATTTATTAACAAATTAATCTAATTAATAATTAAATTTTATTAAATTATATACTATTTAAAATTAATTATTTTAAATATTAAATATTAAATCTGAACTAACACTAACTAATTTTCAACTAATATAAACTTAAAACTATTCTACTAACACTCCATTATTCCACTAACGAATATTAACACTACACTACTCTACTAACTAAAAACTATGCCTACCACTAACACTAACAATATACTAATATTAACTTAAAACAACACCTACCACTAACAGATTAACATTATAATAATGTATGAGTGATCTTTTAACTTAATTGAATAACGAATGAATGAGTGTCATCGGCAATCAGGGGATTGGGGATGAGGGCCATCGACTTTGGTCACTTAAAACTTCCGATGCGATGTAACTCACACATATTAACCTATATTCAAACTCTATTAACTTATCACTTCATACGAATGAATTTGAAATTTAAAACAAAATAAATGGCTTATGACTCTTTGATTCATCGCAATCGGGATATCAGGAGTTGAGGGTCATCGGTTTTTTTTTTAAAAGATGTATACCTTGCAAACTCTTGATTCAATATAATTTTTATTTTATTTTATATAATTTTTTATATTAAATTTTAATTTAATTAATTTAATTATTTTTAATATAATTAATTTAATTAATTTAAAATTTAATGTTAAATATCAGTTTTTTGCTTTTTTGTTTTTGTTTCATTTTAATGATGTTTAATTAAATTATGAATTTATCAAAAGTGTTATTTTCTTATCTAAATTACAGCCACTTTGATAAAAAGAACTACAGTTACTTCGACATTTTGAGTTTTCGAGATTAGTAATTTATTGGAATAAATGACTGAAATCCCGATGCTTTGTGATTTGGCTGTATAAGTGAAAAAAATGAAAACTGTTAGTAATAACTAACTACGGGTTAATATTTAAACTAAATGCATTATTGAACTAATTTAATTAAAAAAAAAGAATATTGTACATTTTACGCATTTTTAACCGAGACGACATAAATGATTAGACTTCAAAGGAGTGTCATTTACAAACTAGTTGACCAAATGAGGCGAAACAAGTATCAATGGAAAGCTTACAAAAAATTGATTTTAACAAAAGAATCAAAACAAGAATATAAAGAAAATAAAATCGTAGGATAATCAACTTAATAAAAATCCTAAAAGGTGTTTAGCAAAAATTTTTATAGAAAGGGTCCCCATTATTTGAAGTGAACAAGTTAAAAATGGGTGGGGGGAGGGTTGTGTTTTACCACAACAAGTTCCCATTTCAAAGTTTACGTTGTTTCAATCCAACGGATATTTTTTGAGAAAATGACGCACAAATTTTACTGTAACACACCTTGTAGCAACCTCTAATAAAAAAAATAAAAATAAAAGTAAAAATTTCTGAATTGTATCTTCAATGTGTTCCCAAATTTCATAGAATAAATTGGTTGTCAGATCCATTATTTTTGGCAAGATGATGAATTCAATTGAAAATAAAATATTTTTGTGGCATGAAATTGACTGACAGGTGCACTTAGACACTTGATTTTCTCCTAAAAAACTTGAATTTTGTTTTGGTAGGCATTTGTGAAATTGTTGTCTCATTAATTAATTTTTTGGACTTTTATTTCACAAATTCAAATTTTGGTTTATTGGTAAGCCTTTTCATTTTTAAAGGAGAGATCCTAAGGTCAATTCCAATGAAATCTAATATTTTTTAACTATTCTACAATTTTGACAATCCTTAACTAGGGAGCGATTTCACTACGATGTGGGAACACTGGATTGGTCCACGTGACAACATATTATTGATCAGTATTACAAATTCATTGTCATGTTTTCCATCATGTCACCTTTAACAATCATCTCTCCATGTCTACATGCCATGTTATCCACGTGGAACTCCCTGGTGCTAGCACGTGCCACCTTTACACATATTGTTTTTCAGTGTTTCCTAAAAACTTGAGGGAATAACTTTCTCATATGACATCTGTTTGAGATGATTGAAACATCATTGGAAACATATTGATGAGAACTATGTAATTATTGAGTTAAACATTCGAGAGAATAAAAAATGGTCCTTTTTTGGGGATTTTTCATCAATTTAACTTGTGAAACATCATTAGATCATTAAAACATGTTTCTAATATGGATTTGCTTTAACATGGTTTTTGACTCACTAAAATTGGACATCAAAAGAAGACATGTCATGCATTTGATTTTCCTAGAATATTTTTTATTTGGAATTTTATAATGAATATTTTTTTTTGTGTATGTATTAAGAGAAATTTATCACTTCTCCTTTGAATACACTTACATTTTATTGCAATATTAGTGCCAAGTTTTTTTGTAGGTTATAAGATGATTGAAAAATTAAAAAAGATCGATTTATGTGCAGAATCGGTTTTCAAAGGTTGATGTTTTTTTCAAGAAAACATGAAACCAGTTAAATCCATTTCTAGCATCCATAAATGCCATTTTTCCCTCTTTAAAATTTTCAATCCAACCAAGCATTTCGAGCATAACCACAGTAATTTTCCTCGAAAATGTCAGATGTTCCATTAATTTTTGCATTCACTTTCCACTCACCTCCATTTATTTCCATCCACTCCTAACCCATTAATAAAATCAATCATCTCACTTACATGTTGATTTTCCTTTTTCCTTTTCTGTTAATAAACCCTGATTCAATCATAAATATTTTACCTATGGTCATCAAATTATTGTTTTGTACTCGTGTTTTGATGATGGAGGATGCATTACTACCTCCCTTCTAAGAAGTCTTGGCCCATATAACATCACATTATTTGGGTTCAAGACTAGAGTTTTTTTTCTAATATCTTGAGGCTTGCATGCTTTAATGGCAAGTCCTCCCACCAACGAGCAATGGGAATACATCAATGTCCCTTGTTTACTGGATCTTCTAGGTGACTTGAATACAACACATCCATTCGTACCTAGTAAGATGTACTTAGGCATATTGACTCTCATTGACATCAATGGTGAGAGGCCTCATGTTGATTAATGGCATTCATTAATGTCCAGTAATTCAAATAAATCGTTCTATGTTCGGCATCAACAAATTTATTCACATATATGAGAATTATGCTAATGTGTGCGAATGATATGAATACTATAATATTCATCATCACTCAACATTTTGTAGCAGATGTAACAGGATTAGTAGTAGCAATAAAGAATTCACTTTCACGACTTCCTCCACCACTTATGCAATCAAGAAGAAGATCAACTCCTTGTACTTTCACATTCCATGATCCAGCAGGGCCGCATTTTTCTACATATACACAATTCATCCACTTCTTAGGTAATTAAATGTATGTTATTTTATAACTTTTAACCATGTCATTCCTTAAATAATGAAATTATAATTTTTGGAAAATACCTCACCACATTCTCTTTCTCATTTCACAAAATTTGAAAACATATTTAGGCGGGGGGAAGGGATATCCATTAATGTTTAGCTTTCTTATCGCTTCATTTCAATCCAACCTAACCAACATACTTTTCCAAGCAACTACTAATGCATTATGATTCAAAAAAGTTATGTGATAATCAAAGAATGAGCACATTAGATGACTGATTAAATATTTTCAAATTCTTTGGATGCAACATAAAAATAAGAAAAATATTGTTACACAAGAACAAATACTAATAAAATTTCGTTGTCACACAAGAACCAACCACAGTAATATGTTGCAATCAAATGATTTTAAAAATAACACTTTGAAAAAGGAATGAAGTTATCAAATGATTTTGCAAAGTTGAAAAAAAAAATCAATATCAGCCAAAGTTCTTATAAACGAAATACAATTCAAAAATATCAAATCATGATTAACTGAATCAATGCAATAGATTTCATGAAGACATGCAATAACTTCAGTTGGGGGGTATTTTGGGCCTCCAAAATATCTTCAAAATGTCATACACATTTACCTTCATCGCCACTATTTCACTCACATTTCATAACTCTATAACCATATTGTTGGTATTATGATGTTATATGTTGATATGTTGTCCTTGATGGAAACCTACTTGATGATTTTCCTTTTTTGATAGCAACCTATTTGTTAAATATTTAAAAATGATGTATCTACATGTCATTTCAAATGTGAAAGAAAAATGAATTCCAGATAGTAACAGAGAAATGATAAAAGAAATATTTCACAATGTATACGCAGTTTTGATGAAGATAAGTCACGTATACACGTGGGTACAAAGAAGCCAAGTAGTGTGTGCACTTATACACTCATTTTATGATACCAGGGGTCCTTACCATGGTTTTATCCCACAGTATTGAGTGTTATGTCATCTATTTGATTCTGTCCAGAAATACCATTGACACTGGTGTAGTTTTGACTCATGGTATTGAGAAAGGCTCAAAATATATAAGGAGAATAAGATCATAGTGGAAGGTGTGAATGGATTTTGATTGAATACTTCACTCTAAAGTATATTTGCATTGTATGGGTTTCAGTTTTTTAATAGATCTCAAATAACGATGCACCTATGGATAGAATGATAGATCAGGATCTCTAGACCTGAAATGACTTTGTATGATATGCTTGTGAAATGTCTAGATCTATGACCTAGCGCATATTTTCTAAAGAGGAGGGTATGTGTTACACAACAATTTTCCACTGTCCCTGCAATTCCCCATCCCGCACAATTGGAGGGCTCATTCCGTGACCTGTGAGCAGTAACATGGCTTGAAAACGCTTTCATGACATCCCTCTAAACATGATATTTCATTTCCCTGAAGACAACTCCTTGTGAAAAACCCTAAAAATAGCTCTTTTTGCATTGGCGCGGGTACACAGTTCAGCCCTCATGCCAAGGGGGAAAATCCTCCAAAGAGGGTGCGCCAATTGGCACTTTGTCTCAAAGTCGCACTCACGCCAGCCATTTTAAGGAGTGTCTTTTAAAAATAAATGGCAAAAGTTTCATCCTAACCAATCCATAAACTGGTATCTAATTTGAGTTGGGAGGTTTGGCTCCGGATCTCCATGTAGAGGAAGTGGTTTGCCAACTCTCATGGAAGCTTCCTTGATGATAGGCCCAATCCCATGATTATAGGGATCCCAACTCCCCTTCCTCCATCTATAAAAGCTTGCTCATCTCCTTTGCAAGCTAATATCCAAGTTCCCAAGAGCCATCAGAGCCTTATGCTACAAGAGCCTTGATTCATTCCCTTAAGGCCAAATCCAAGCAAGGAGATTATTGTCAAGACATCCGAAGAGAGAGGTTTGTCCCATCCCCGACAGGCTTTTTCGAGACGTGTTCCGTTGGCGACCCTCCGAAGGAGAATTCAGCGTCAAAACCAGGTTGTATCCTCCTTTGATTGATTAATGATAAACGATTATTTGTTATGGTTCCACTCTTGTTCTTGATGATGATCATGAGTTATGTCTTCTCTGATTGACATATAGTTGCATATACTTGATTTTACGCTTGCATTTGTTTTGTTTCTTGCATGTGTAGGTGTCCGATCACGGAGATCGTGAGGATTGTGATCTGCCAAAGCTAAGGAATGGGAGCGCTACTTTCTCTACGAGCGACAGCGTTGGATTCCAGGTAAGCCTTCATCACTATTTGGTTTATTTGCAATTAGGAACATGCACTATAGCGTGAACGATTGTTGCTAGACTCGGTTAGGGCTAGTAGAGATCACCTCTGTCCGCAGAGGGGATTTACCTCCACAACAAATTGGCGACTCCGCTGGGGATCATCTAGCTTGTTGTTGTTCTACTTTGTAAGCTACAGACAGAGCCTGAAGTTAGCTAGATAGCCTTCGAAATGCTATTGCTTTGCATTAGCGAAGTAGATCAAAGCTGCTTCAGTCAATCTCTGGTTTAGTTTATGAACTGAACACTTGGAGTATTGTCTTGTCTTTTTGGTTGTTTCTCAGTTCTGCTTTCTTGATCGGCTCTTTTGGCTGGCTCTTTTTGTGATTTTGGCTTTTGGTTCAGCCCCAGAGGATCAGATCTGACCTCTGCTTTTTTGCATTTTCACCTTTTCATAGTTGGCTTGATTAGCACGAGTTTAGCCCTAACAGTCACGCTAGCTGGCACAGTTTTCCAGTTCATCACTCGCGCCATTCCCTGTCTAGCACGTATTACAGCCAGATAGTCGCGCCATCTCCTATAGGTGCTAGGGTTTACCCTTGTTCGGAAGTTTCTTTTGGTCAGTACTTTGCTTCTGGGTTTGTTTTAGATCCTGCTTGAAGTGGTGAGTCTAGTCTTGGTTGGGAGAAATTCTTTGTTTTTTCATTTTCAGGCATTGGTGCTTGTTGTCAGTTAGCAACCCATGCCAATTGGGCATTGGCGCTAGTTTTCAGTGGGCAAGTCGCACTAGTTGGTGCTAGTTGTCAATGAAAAAGTCGAGCCAATTTCAGGGTGTGTGAAAATTGAGATTTTTTCTCTAAATCCTTCACCAGTGTGTCTTTCCCTTCCGGTCTTTTCACTGTATGAGCATAGATTACATTGCTCATTGTTTGAAATGTGTTATTTCCATGATTGTTTGATGCAAAAGGGAATGAATGCCTTGTTTTGATCTCTTGCTTTGGAAGTCCTCTTTGTGTTTAACCTCATATGTCTTCTCACCTTTTGAATGATTTCGTGACAAAGTGTTTGAAAAAATGATTTCATTCTTAGTGTTTGTTGACATCTCTTTTGCATTCATCCTTCATTAAGAAGATTTGCGTTTATTTAGTTTTCGTCTCAAAGTGTCCTTTTTGTTAAAATGCATTAGATCACTTTGCGTTGAAAAGTGTTTTTTTTTAGATCCATCATTGAACTTAGATTACATTGTTTAATGATTGAAAACTAGAAATCGCTTTGATTGCATTCTCTTTTATTAAAAGCATGCATTAAGTAGATTCCCATTTCATCGAAAAATGCATTCAGTGCATTCTTATCATTTGAAAAGAAAAGGAAATTGTGCATAGATTACAATTGCATAGTTTTCGAAGAAGAGGATTTTGCATAGATTACATTTCATTATTCACATCGTTGAATGTTTGAGATTACTTTTGGATAGTGAAAGTCATCTAGTTTGGAAGGATTTCGTTTGCAGTGTTGTTGTTTTTTGCATCATTGTTTGAAGCTCTTCCCTTAACTAGATAGCATTCATCGAATTGAAAAGTTTTCTTTTCTCATATAGCTGCATATAGGAGATTGTCATATGACACTCGCTAGGGCCTGAAAACTGAAACGTAATTGAAGATAAACATTAAAATTTATTCAATTTACACTAAGGAAACATTGAAACATTAATGAAATATTTAGAGGTCTAGGATAGAGACGTGTTCCGACATCTTTAAACCTAGTAGTTGTTGTTCGCCTCTTGGCTTTAGACAGCGCTAGTACAGACTTGTGCTCCCCATACCGTCGCGTATATAAAGGGAGACCCCACTAGGTTTCTATCCTTTATCCATAGGAAGCCGAGTCTGTCGCTCTATACCCGTGATACACCGGACACAACATTCGGGTAGATTGCCTGCTCGTACATTAAGTCCTTGGTTGATTTCTCTTTCATTTTGAAACCAAGGTGTATATTGTAGTTCACGGTTATTTGGTACACCCTTTGCCTAGTATTCTTGAGCAGTCATTTTGATCTTATCTGACTCTTTAAATTCTAAAAGATCACCAAGCGCTTGTCCTTTCACGCTTGCTTCAAAACTGAAAGAGATAGAGTCACCTTTCATCCATTTCTCGACTTTTAAAACATGAAATGATGGAGTTTCTAAGTTTCAATGTGGTAATATAAATCACCTACGATCACATGCCCTTTTAGAATTTGCTTGTTGGCCGTTTGATTGTGTGCCTTGGTTTTTAGCCCGTGTGCGGTTTTGAGTTGTTGATGACAACTTTTCCAGAGTTCACCAACCAAGGAATCCCCTCCGATGGGAATCCTGGTCATTTTTCTCCTTTTGGAAATGTTGGTGCTCCTTATATGGCAACGTTGTCCCTTCCTGGGTTAACTGTTGGGTTGCCTGTTTGGTTTTTCTCAACCTCTGTGGTCCTGAATGTCCCAGCTATTGTTCAATCAGTTCCTCCACCTGAACAACGTCATGTTGATTCGAAGGTGGATCTCTCCCCTTCTTCACCTGTTTATGCGCCCTCCTCTTCTACTTTTCCTGGTGAAAGTCTGGATTCGACTAACCAGGTGGCTAAGAAGAAGAAGAAGAAGACAAACAAGAAGAAGTCTGATAAGCGAGAGGCTAAAGTTGCAGCTACTGCTCTTATTGATCAACCTTCCAACCCTCCGCGGAAAGTCAAATTCCCTTGCATTTTGTGCATGGGAGACCATCTTCTTCAAGATTTCCCTAGCATTAACAAGGTGCTCGAAGCATGGTCCAAAGGTCGTCCGCCGTTGCCTTTGGCTTTCGGGAGTCAAGTTGGGGGCACGTCTTCAACTGGTGTTGGTAAGGCTCCTAAGAAGCAGGGTAAGCTCACAAATCCCTGTAAGTTGTGTGAAGGGCACCATACCATTCACCTTTGTCTGTATATGGATGAAGCCAAGAGAGTCTTGGAAAACTCAACCGTTTCTACACCATGCCTCCCGACTGGTTATAAACGGCTTTCTTTGAGTCCTCCACCAGCTGATGCCACGATTGATCAAGAGTCATCCTTGGTCAATCCCACTCCCTCAGAAATTCAAATTCAGGAACCCGTTCCCGACCAACCATTGGTCATGGGATCGGTTGAACTGGCCCCGTCTGCGGTGCACCAGGTATTTTCCGTTGAGAGTGGACGTCACACCCCCCATGTTCTTCTGGTTTCTTTAGATTCTTCGGACTTGGAGAAATATTCTCCCATCCCTACACCTCAAGAAGCTGCTCCTCCGCCTCCCATGATGGATGTCGCGGAGGATACCCCTCCCACCTTCGAGATGGAGGTCGTGGAGGATTCTCCTTATTCTTCCATAACACCAAGGGAAGACCATCTCGGTTCGATGGTAGCCCCTCTGAGTAGTTTGGTCGCTTCCTTTGACTAGAGTCGATTTACAGGATACTGCCTTCCATCTTATGTGCCTTTCAAGATCACAGTACAGGCTTTTGGTCTGGTCGTACCCAGCACCATTATAGAAGAAGGCGCGTCTATTAGTGTTCTATCCTCAACTACTTGGCAAGCTTTTGGCTCGCCGCCGCTTGCGCCTGTTACACAGAATCTGTTGGCATTTAACAGAAGAATAAGTCAACCCTTAGGGATGCTTCCAATGTTACCTGTTACTTTGGTAGGTAAAACCATCCATATGGATGTGATGGTTGTTCCAGGCCCCTTGGATTTTAATCTCCTCTTGGGGTGTGATTACACCTATGCCATGGGAGCGCTTATCTCCTCCCTTTTTCGTGTGGTCTGTTTTCCACATAAAGGATGGATCGTGACTATTGATCAGCTTTCATCCTTTGGTATCGATGTGGCAACTGGCCCACCATCATCCCTTCTTGGTTTTTATCCACCCGTTGTATCTGCCCCACCGCAGGTCAACTATGTGGCTACCTACCCTGTGCCTGTACTTAGTGATAGTGTAGTCGTGCATAGTGTGCTGGGGGCATTGGGTCCAGACTTCCAAGATGTTTTCCTTCCATTGGGAGTGGAACTCTTGGAAGTGATGACTTCTTTTTCATTATGATGAGGTTGTCGGAGCATAGTTCCTCGTCTTGTGTCAAGCTCCTTAAAAAATGAAACAAGCTGGTTGGAGCAGAGTTCGTTCTTTGTGTCAAGCTCCTTAAAAAATGAAGCAAGGTCGTTGGAGCAGAGTTCCTTGTCTTGTGCCAAGCTCCTTAAACCATGAAACAAGGTGTCCCGAGGATAGTTCTTTTAATGTGTCAACCTCATTAAAACAATGAAACATGTTCTTGTTCAATTTGAGTCTTTGATAAGATCTCGTAAAATCCCAGTCGAGTCTTTCTCTTGATCTCGTAATTTGAGCCTTCACTCCATTTTCCTTTCATATGGATTGAAGCTTGGGGGGCATGTACCTCGAATTGAGTCACCATGCTGGGGACATGCTTACTTTTTCAAGCATAGTTTATTTCTGTTTCAAGCTTGTGTAAAAATGAAACCAGTTTCAAGAATAGTTTATCTTTGTTTCAAGCTTGCGTAAAAATAAAACCAACTTCAAGCAGAGTTTCTTGATTTCAATCTTGTGTAAAAATGAAACCTTTCCCATTTTACCTCTTGTGATTTCCATTTTATTAGCCTGTTTTCCATATGAGCCTTTGTTTTCTCACTCCATCGTCACTATCTACTTGGCCGATCATATGCCTTCACTTGGTTGTTTTACCTGTTCCTGAGGAACCGCTGTGATGAGTGGTCTTGTTAGCCAGCCTCTTGACTTTATCATGTTTTGAGTAGTTCCACCATTACCGAAACCAGTTGCTACCCTTTATACCACTCGTTCCTCCAGGAGGAGTCATCTTTCAGCTCTTTTCTGACTCTCTAAACATGAAAATATTGCCGAGTTACTTGTCATTTCAAACTTGCTAAAGTGGCTACGAAACGACATCTACCCAGTATATGTTTACCCCTTTTTCAGGTTGGGATAGATTACTTACGAAAAAGGAATACCCTAGCCTATCGCGACTAGGAGGTTTTCTTAGACAAATTTTTCTACCTTTTCGGATCTAAGAAAATATTTATGAAAAGGGACCTTTGGAGTTTACTTTTCTGCTGTCTTTTCAAACTCTCTAAACATGAAAAGACGCCGAGTTCTTCCTTTTTCAGACTCGTTAAACCTTGATGACATTGGATTCAGTCGTAATGACGGTATCTGAGTTCCTCCTTCCTAGGGCTTGTTAAATGTACTAGGATGGAATTATATAGCAAGCATATGGTATCCTCTTCAAGCTTGTGTAGAAATAAAGAGGCACTTTCCATAAATGGTGGGGAAAATGGAACCAAATCATTGTCGTTTCGGTAGTATGTCGCTCTTGAACATGGCACTTGTCTGCATTCGTGTCGGGTTCGGGACATCTCATCTCATTTTTCACTTGCCTCCGTGGGTTTGGGTAATCCCTTTTGACCTCTCATCTTCTCGTTGCCTTGTCATCATGACCTCTGATCTATTGATGTCAAATACTGCCAAACTCACTGTCGTGCCATTTATATGTTCAAGAAAAGTTGACCTCTGCAAGTACCAATCTTCCTCTGATTCTCATCTGATCATGATTCACAAAGACATTATGTTCCTCTGTCTCGTGTCGATGATGTGGGAAACACTATGGCCCACCTTCGATCGAGGTCACTTCCTGTCGACTTTAGTTCATTATTCAGGAAGATGATCTAGAGACTCCCTTCTGGTACCTTGGAGCATGCATGCCTCAATGGTAGGTTTTTCACATTCGACGCAAGGTTTTCATCATTGGCCTCCGATCGAGTGATTCTACAGGTGTTCGACACCAGCTCATTGATTCACATGTCGTAGATTGTACCTATAGTACCTTGAGGACCATCGTCATCATTGGTGGTACCTCTCGCGTCTGTTAACAACTTTCATCATTGGCTGGTAACTAGACGATGTTCTTGCATGTTCGACTTCAGCTCACATATTCGCATGCTTGAACTTGTACTTTGATCGGGTCAAGATGGAGTGCAAGACCCTAGATTTTGTCTGTTGGAATCGAGGTTGCGATTTTGTGGATTATTATTATTAGTTACATGACTCACTGATTGGATGGCTGCGACCATACCTGATTCTATTTATCGATCCTGACTGGATGGCTGCGTCCATGCCTTGGATCTAGATTATTACATACTCTGTTATGGATGGCTATTCCCATACCATATATATATCATGTATTTGAGATATCAGTTGTACTTCTCTATGCAGGTTTTCCGACGGTGGTGTTTTCAGTTGGACACGTTCTCGTAAAGCATTTCACCCCTCTCTCTCCTTTGAGCCTCATGCTTTAGGGGGCATCTGTTACACATCAATTTGTCACCGTCTTTGAAATTACCCATCCCGCACAATTGGAGGGCTCATTCCATGACCTGTGAGCAGTAACATGGCTTGAAAACACTTTCATGACATCCCTCTGAACATGAGCTTTCATTGCCCTGCAGACAACTCCTTGTGAAAAACCCTAAAAATAGCTCTTTTTGCATTGGCGCGGGTACACAGTTCAGCCCTCGCACCAAGGGGGCAAATCCTCCAAAGAGGGCGTGCCAATTGGCGCTCTGTCTCAGAGTCGCACTCGCGCCAGCCATTTTAAGGAGTGTTTTTTAAAAATAAATGGCAGAAGTTTCGTCCTAGCCAATCCATAAACTGGTATCTAATTTGAGTTAGGAGGTTTGGCTCTGGATATCCATCTAAAGGAAGTGGTTTTCCACCTCTCATGGAAGCTTCCTTAAGGATAGGGCCAATCCCATGATTATAGGGATCCCAACTCCCCTTCCTCCATATATAAAAGCTTGCTCATCTCCTTTGCAAGCTAATCTCCAAGTTCCCAAGAGCCATCAGAGCCTTATGCTACAAGATCCTTGATTCATTCCCTTAAGGCCAAATCCAAGCAAGGATATTATTGTTGAGACATCCGAAGAGAGAGGTTTGTCCCATCCCCGATAGGTTTTTTCGAGACGTGTTCTGCTGGTGACCCTCCGAATGAGAATTCAGCGTCAGAGCCAGGTTGTATCCTCCTTTGATTGATTAATGATAAATGACTATTGGTTATGGTTCCACTCTTGTTATTGATGATGATCATGAGTTATGTCTTCTCTGAATGACATATAGTTGCATATACTGGATTTTACGCTTGCGTTTGTTTTGTTTCTTGCGTGTGCAGGTGTCCGATCACGGAGATCGTGGGGATCGTGATCTGTCGAAGCTAAGGAACGGGAGCGC